>PVLA01014057.1:0-32961 GCA_004027455.1 Hydrochoerus hydrochaeris
GGGAGGGGAGGCAGAGAGAAGAAATGAAAAAATCCCACTAAGGGTGTGTCTCTACTGTCACTGGGAAACAAATTGGACAGAGCCCAGATCTGGCTTCATAAATTCCATCTAGCCACCTCTGATTCACAGCAGGGTAACAGGTAATCCCAGCCAGTGGACATCTTTAGTTTTACTGAAGTTCAGGTTGGTTTCTGCCTGTGAGACTGGAGCTCGATTTGTTCAGCCTTCAACATTCCTGTGCCTCTTCCTGGTTTGAACTCAACTCTGCTTTTCTGCTGATTTGAACTGGTTCTGCCTTTCTCCGACCCTTGAAGTCACTAGATAGAGCCAGCTTGAAGGCACTCTAAGTTTCAGGCTCAGTTGGCCTCTCTAAGATGGCTATCAGCCAATCACTCTTTCCTAGGAGACTCTGAAGTCAAATAACTCACCACTCACCATAATTTGCCTGTTTTGCTGCTCTGTTCTACTGGTGCATTTCTCCATGGAAGCTTCTGGATCACCAGTTGTCACTGTGTGTCTGCAGGTTTGAGTCACTACTCCCACGCAGTGAGTCAGGGCTCACAGAGAAAAACCCTTTGCTACATGCTTCTTCTGCATTGAGATCTCTCTTTTCCCTCTCCTTCAGTTCCCAGTTCAGAGCCTTGCTGGATTCTGGGGACTCATTTCCCTCTTCATGTTGCTATATTCCAGGGTCTAGACGCCAAATCTAGTACAGGCTGTTTCTCTGTCTTTTACCATTCTACCAAATTCCCAGAAGTGTGTTTTTTGGGTTGTTTGTTGTTTATTTGAGGCAGGATCTCCCTTATGTAGATCAGGCTGGCCTTAAACTCACTATGTAGCTCTCGCTGGCCTCAAATTCACAGTACTATTCCTGCCACCATCTCCTGAATTCTGGGACTACAGGCATATACTACTATCCAGATCCTGAAACAGTTTTTTAAATAAGATTTCCAGGTGTTTTTGCTGCAAGCTGAAAAAGAAACATTCCTAGAGTTTAGTGCTCCTCAGAGTATGGTCAGTGTCAGGCGTGAGTTACTATAGGTGTAATTTATTTATCCCTAACTGTAACTACTGTGTTTCTGGGGAAGGACTGAGCAATCTCTGTTTTAACAGTCTGTCCAAGTGATTCTTGTGTACAAGAAAATTTAGAAACTCTAACATAGAGGTTAAGCCCTGGAGTGGCACAATTTGTTTAGTAGAATTTGGTGACTTTTTGCTTATTCATTTAAGAGTCAATACAACTGAATTTATTCTCCATTTGTCTACTTACTAGTTCTGTTGCATGCACAACTGAGTTAATTTACAAAGAAGTCATAGTAAACCTAACTATTCATGTCTGAGACCTATGATCACGCTTGTTGATCCTCAATGGTTGTTAATTTCCAAAACATGTTTTAGCTTAAACTGACTTTCACTTAGAAACTATTTCATAAATACCTTTGCTTTGCCAAGACCTAGACCAGCATATTAGGTGTTCTCAAAATGTTTGCATGGAGTGACTATGTTCAGCTTTAACAAAATTAAAAATAGAGATGCATCTCAGCAGTATGAAGCCTGTGAGGTGACAGAAGCATCCGCATCTGAGATCTAAAGAGAAAGAAATCCTTGGCGTGCAGTCATCAGCACCTCTCAGGAGCTAAGCTGTTGCAGTTTACAAAACGCTAAGAGAACTTCAGTGATCTCCGTGAAATGCTAACAGGCCCATCATCTTTAAGTGGGATTTTAGGAAATAAAGAGGCTGCAAGCACAATATTCTGCTGTATCTGCCTCAAACTATAATACTAGCCCCATAGTGCCTTACATGGTTAGCTCTATTTTTGGTACCCAACGCTTCTATCAAACGTATTGAATATATGAACAAACCTAGAACATGTACTTTTGGCTTTGTATAAAACTTCATCTTTATTTTGAAGTTGATTTCATAATTTCAATTATTACTTTTCAATATTCTTTTAAAAATAATTCTTTATCAACTTTTGATATAATATTCCCTTGACAGTTTATCTATGTTTACTGTGGGGGTATTCATTTTAAAGAGACAGACAATTGAAACTGAATACCCTTGCCTGACAACTTGGTCTCCTGTTGTATGAATTAAGGTAGAGCTATCATCTTTTAACATCAAACAGGAATAGCAGTGTATGCCAGTGTGCACTGTGTGATGCAGCCAGTATATCACAAAATCCTCACTCATGCTTCTACATCCTAGCTGCATCACAACCCCTGTGCTCAGTTCAAAAGAGAAGTAATGCTTGCATATGGTTTGGGTGCACTTTCTAAGAAAAAATACAAGAGAAAGTTGCTGTTAAACTTTATATTTTATATCAATTTCAACTTTATAACCATATATCACAAATTGGAAGAATTTTTAAAAATACACAAAATTACTCCTGAGGATTAACTGACTTTGAGTCACATAAATAGTTCCTTTCAAATAGACTGTTTTAAGACTTATTTAAAGTTTTTTAAAATTTAATTTTGAAGGGAATAAAACAAAACAATAAAATGAATCAAAACGAAGATCAAACAGAAATCTACAAATGTTACTAGATTGAATATTAATGAACTTATACAAGTTTGAACTATAAATATGCCTTCAATTGGTTATTAAGGTATATGTCCTTCTAACATTGGATTAAGAGAGGAAAAGAAAGGTAATTAAAATAACTCCAGATGACCTTAATGCTCTCAAGTAAAGAAAAAGCCATCTGCAAGATTAACAGTACATTAAATATTAGAACAAAACAAAAATTAAACTATTAAAAAATACTATCTTTTAGAGCAAGGTGTTAAATGTAAAAACAGTATAGGAAAAAGCTATCCCTGAAGATGATAAGTAGATAGCCTAAAAGATCAAATCTGTTCTAACACTTCCTCAGTTAAGGAATCCTGATCAGAAAAAGGTTAGATGTGAAAGGCAGACAAGTATCATGTAAGCTAAAGGAACCCCTTTGCCCCCATTATTTCTTAAAGGTGTATTTAATGTGCTTCCTATTCTGGTACTTCAAGGTTGTAATTGCCCAGGAGTCAAATTAAGGTTCCAAACAAAGGTTAAAGCAAAATAGGAGTGCTTAAAAAGAACAAGCAGGCTGCAGCTTCCAGCTAAATTCAAGGCCAGAGTTATCAATTTATTCCTCATAACACAACTGACCTTTAGATGCTGCTGAGCATCTAGGGGGAAAATTGGCAATTCACCCAACTTCCTTAGCTTAACTAACTTTACTTCTCTTGCTACCACCACTCTCAAGTCAGAAGCTTCCCAGCAGGGTCAGGAACACCCTCTTGGTCTTGGCAGCCAATGCCTGTTCTCAGTAGGATTTGCCAGAGGGAAGCTGCTGGCCAGAAACACTTCCTTCTCTTTCAGTTAGAAAAATAGTCCCTTTATTGGAAGTCAGAACTAATACTGAAATAGAAATATACATTTTATATAATTCAAGAGCATTATCTATGCATACATCTCTTTATTGAACACTCATAACTTCAGCGATTTGAAAAAGTATCAAACTGGTTCCACTGACTGATTGATTTGGTTTGAAAAATTATGATTTAAAAACTTAACATTCAATCCATTGCAAGAGGAATGGCAGTATATACACTTTTAAGCACAAATACAGTATGTATGCAGGAGAACTTGCAATAACTTTTTATACAGAGAAATTTAAAATCATAAAGAGGCAGTTACAGCTAAGATATCAACTTGATAGCTTTTCTTTTAAAGCGACAAAGAAGAAATTAATGGAATGGAAAAGAATAGATACTAAATGTGCTTTTAATTATTTTTATTGCTTTTGTCATTGAAAATTAAAAGTATCAGAGAGGTATTTATAAAGAGGAGAAATAGATTCCATTTTCACTGATGTAGCCAGGCCATGCCCTTTTAGTTATGTTTTACTTGTGTGTATGTGTGTGTGCGTGTGCAGTTAATTCTCATACAGACATACTGAACAAACACATTGCACAATTAACAGACAAAGAGTTAAAAGAGGTTGGAATCTTTTATTTAAATCTGTACTAAGGCAGAATTCTGGCTAATTGTCAGAAACTCCATGGAGCAGGAGCAATTAAATAAGCCTAAGGTAAGTTATACTTTATCTGTTCAAGAATGAATCAGACATTTTGCTCTGCTTAAAGGAGGACTCCTCTAGCAGAATGTTTTGTATGGAGGATAAGGCAATTACTGGCCTCAAAGCGAGTAAATGTTTCTATTCACCAGCTGAAAAGAGCCTTCTTTTTCCCTAATCTTTGTGAAAAGAGAGGTCACTATCTGGAGAGTCCCTAGAATGTTCCCTTAGGTTCTACTTTTTAAAAATAGACCATCTCTCATACATTTTCAAAACAGGTTTGCTCTAAAGGTTCATTTTTGTCTGAATTTTTACATTAAAAGTAGTTTAAACCTAAATTGAAGTATTCTTTCGTTTTGCATTTCTTTCAGTCTCCAAGGAAACAAAATTCTATCCACTTAAGGACTGTATGGTGGTGGGGAGTGTGACAGCCCATCTGCAGAAAAAGATAACCAACTTCACTCCTGTTCCTCCTGTAAAATCAGCACTACTACTCCACATGAGAAAAAAAAATTTAAAAAGATTTATTTAGTCGTGATATTGCTTAGCATAATAAAAGCATTCTGAGGAGTTGGTAATGGGTAATGGTTGTTTCAAACCAGTTATAGGCCTCACTACGGGGAAACACATAGATGTAAAATTTCCTTTTATATAGTCATAGTTAATAAGCTCACCAATGTGGATCTAACCATTTTTCATTTTGTCATACTTTCAGAAGGTATTTTAAGATAAATTTAAAAACTGCCCTAGATGGGCTGGGGCGTAAGTGGGGCATAGTTCAGGGGTCTAAGTGCCTGCCTGGCAAGTGCAAGGTTGTGAGTTCAATCCTGGACCGCTCCCCCCGCAAAAAAAAAAAAAAAAAAAAAACTGTCCTGGAAAGAAAGTTACAAATGTCCTTTTGAAACTTCCCATACCAAAAAGTAAAAACCAAAGAGAAAAGGAGGCGGAATAAAATAATAATAACAATCCTTATTGATGTAAATTTGCAAAAGTAACTTGCCCACTAGTGGATGAGCCAGCTGAATGTACAGTTTGAACATTGTGATATTCAATAAGATTGTCAGGTAATTCAAAGTAATTTACCTCTAAAGCTACAAGCATATTCCAACCCTAGTTCAAACTGCTAATTAATATATGTTCACCTACCCAGTGACTTGGGTATGGAATTAAAAACTACCACATTAGACTTAATCCATGATGCCACTAAGTCTGGGTAAGGCCACCCCTACTGAGTCAACTTGTGTCACTTTTACTTTCTACTGTGGCAGCACTTGTAAAAACTGCACCCAACTTTCCAGCTTCATGCCTCCTTCTCAAGGCACAACTGATTGGCCTACAGGGTACACTAAGCTGTGTGGAAAAGTGTCTGTAATTCTAGTACTTTTAGAAGCTAAACTTGGAGAATCACAATTTTAGACCCAGCCTAGGTACATTAGCAAGGTCATGTCTCTAAATAAATAAATAAGATGAAAATGTAAACTAGTATAAAGGGGATGAGTTCAATTCCCAGTACTGTGAAATTAAAAAAAACATGGGCACAAATGGCAAGATTGAGTACTTTCTTTTATTGTAGATATATTCCTTTTGCTATTTTATTTTCACGTTAAAAATAAGTTAGTTTATTTCTTTCACTTGGCTTCACCATCATGAGAAGACAACACAAAAATAAGGTGCATCTCTAGCCTTAGTGAATTTCTTCTGCAAGACCTGAGATCTACAGACATATATATGATTTTGAGTCCAGTGATTTCTTCAGTTTCCCTGAGTCAGCTTTATATTGCTGTAAGAAAAATGCCTTGGGAGGGCTATTTTTAAATAAATTTATTACACTAAAAGTTTCAGAGGACCCAGGGCCATGATGGCAAACCTTCTAGAGCTTCCGTGATACCAACAGCCCACTGAGGCACACGTGCCATAGGTTCACCACCACTGACCCAGGGCATAGTGCCCGAATTTGCTTGGCTACTGGGGAGGCTCATGTGGAAATTCAGCTTGTGGCAGAAAAGCAGAAAGAATCTCTGTGTGAAGAAAATGTGCTGGGCAGAGACAATGGAGAGGTGCTAGGCTCACACTCAATCCTGCTAACAGCCCTATCCAGTAAATTTCTTTCCTGAGTGAAAAGTATGAATCTGCCTTGAATGGTCCAGAACCTCTCAATACTGATACACAGGAAACCAAGCCTCAAACTGAGACTTGGTGACAATAAGCTGGACTCAAATAAAGGCAATGATCAAAAATGAACTTTCATTGGATCACTCCAGATATTTGACTCTAATACATATTTTCTGTCTCTATTATATTTTAGTGTGTGTGTGTGTGTGTGTGTGTGTGTGTATGTGCATGCGTGCACACATGCGTTTTACTGGAAAGTGAACCCAGAGACAAAGAAATGAGGCATACCCCTAGCACATTTTTATTTCTTTACTTTGAGGCAGGTCCTGCTAAATCACCAAGTTGCCCAGTTGTGCTGGAATAAGCAATGTGATCCTCCTGCCTCACCCTTTAGAATGCTGTGGTGACAGGCATGCAACAGTACACTAGCTTTTTCCCATTTTTAAGTATTAGTCAATAATTATGTTTCCTATTTTCTACTTGGAAGATGCATTATGCTAATGCTGTCTTGTGCCATTTTTGAACTACTAAATTTAATTCCCTTCATTCTTTCTGTCCTTAAATGCTCATCTGCATTACAGGACGATACAACAATGATTCTGAAAGACAAAAGACATCACTGCTTTCTCAGAGGTGCATGATAAAAAATGAGCAGGTCTCAGTCTACAAAGACAAAGGTTATATCATAATTAACTTCATATTACCTAGAAAAGCTATGCAGCAGCAAGAAGAAGCGAAGGCTAGTGTAACAGCCACCCTTATTACCATGACATGAAAATCCTCACTGAAAGAATGAAATCTAAATATCTTAATCGTAAAATGATCTTTGCTTACCCTGCTTTAATATTGTTCTAGGCAACTTCTAACTACACATTAAGCTTCTTGAAACACTTGCCAACAGGGACAGAAGCAATTGACCAAATTGATGCATATTCTGCAAGCTACATGATCATTTTTCTTCCCTTTATCAGTTTATACTTTGGCCTTATTGTTTATTTGTTTGTCTCCATGCCCTTGGTCAATGTGACTCTGTACCCAGGAGATGAATACATTCAAAGTGTACATAAACATCAAAGTGTCCGTGTTTCAAAGCTGAGTGCCATGACTTGTATCTGGGTGAATCTATCAAAGTAAATGAAATGTTATGAGAAATGTGAGTGTCCAGTCAGTTGACTTGGCTGAATGATATTCTGACCTTGGCATTCACCTGCCTTTCAAATTTTCATAATAGACAAGGTTTCAAAGATTCACCCAACATCTTCAATAGAGTAATGGTACAAGCATAGGTGAGCAGATCATTAAATTATCAGTAAAAGTGCTAATCTCATCACAGTGCATTTAATTTGATTATGGTAGATCGATTTACAACAGTGACCCATAAGATTACAATAGAGTTAAAATTTAATATTACCTAGTGACACCTCCAGTTATGTAGAGGTATAGCACATAAAACTATATACAGTCCATATTATCTCAGAATGGTGACAAATGACTGTTAACTTGCTCAGGATTTATTGTACTTTTATTTTGTAATTTTAGGCCAGGTTCTTTGAATTGCTTTAAAAACATTCACTGTGGAACAGTTTGCTGTGTTATGCCAACAGCCTCACCCATGTCATGTTATCACATTGCTGAGTTTTAACACTTTCCCACCAGCTTGAACCACATGGATGACTGTCTCATTGGGAGCCTTATACCACTGGTGGTAGAAGTGGTACAGTCATGTATGGGACAGACATGCACATACTACTAGTGGTACAAGCTGCCTGGCATTGGGATAGGTGAATTACAACCCCGTTGTGAATGTGTTAAAGAAAAAAATTTGATGCAAAGATATTTAAACAGATAGTTTTATTGAGTTTCTAGGCTCACCTGGTACTATGTAGTAGGAAAGTATAAAGAATATTTTTCTAGAATACTAAAGAATGATTAGAAATGTATAACTATAATGACTAAAATAAAATATAGCTGCTTTTATCAGGTGGCTCCATTAGTGAGTTTTATACATATATGAATCCTATTATGGGACACAAATGACTGAGAGGAATTCATCTCTGTATAGCTGAAGTCTAGAAAAATAATGGCTTAAACAGCTTTAAGGAAATTTAAACTAGTCACTAGAAACAAAGAATACATGTATTGTATATTTTATTGAATAATAGATTATACTCAGAAATGCTTTACAAAAGGACCTGATGTGACCTTCATCAGATATTTAAGAAGAATTCTATTAAGAAGTAAATATGTAGCCAAATGGCCTCTTAAAAATATCATTATTTTTCTTATTATATAAACTTACAAGAAAGGCAATGAATTTCCCAAGTTTTAAGCTTGAGAAAACATATTCTATATTGTCTAATGGATTATGGAGGATGCACTATGCCACAGTGCTATAGATATCTAAAATCTAGTCACTCTCACAGGGTTCCTATTGATGAATGTGTTGGAAAATAATGAATCTACAAAGAAGATCTAGCCAGTGAGCATTTCATCGTCATACAAGATTGGTTCTGAAATTCTCATTACTCTATATTGCACAAAGTTTTCCCAGTTTTATTCTTATTCATGAGGGGTTTAGCATCAAAACATTAATCATACAAATAAAAGAAAAATCTATGAAAAAATAAAATATTAATACCATGACAATATAAACTTTTCATAAAGACAAGTGTTGTGATATGAGTAGACAGCAGGACTGTGCTTCATCCAGTATATGAGAAAAAAACCCCACATATTATTAATTTCACAGATGTTGGAAATTTGTGATGGGGAAAATTCAACATGTTATGTTGGTTCATAAAGCTTAATGATAGAAAGTGATGTCTTCAAATTTAATAACATTTGATGAATGATGCAAGTTTTTAGTCCTTGGAAGATGGAAGAATTTGTATAGAAAAAAGGGGCAACATGTGTTACAAAGTTCTACAATTTTAACTAAATTCAAGTCTCTCCTTTGTGCAGTAGAGGTAGAGAGATGAGCAGATGTGCAAAAAAGCAGAAATTATTCTGCCACAGAAGACACTGAATTGTTTTACATTATCTTCAGCTCCTTTAATGGGAGACAGGAACCCTCATTGCTGTCTAGAAAGAAGACTAGCCCCACAAGTCTTGCTGATAAATTAGAGAATCAACTGACAATCTTACTCTACATCTGCTGATGCACTGTGATTTAGGGGAAAAGAGGAAGTGTCCTTCCTCCCAATGTAAGCTGCATTCATTCTAGAGAAATGATACCTTCTTAACTAATCTTGCATCAGTGATACTTTCAGGCTAAAACAATCATTTTCATTTGAAAGTTATTTTCAACTTGGTTCTTATCCCTACTTTAGTTTTGGTCCTAAATATATTCTTAGAGTTCCAGTCTCAAAAATTTTGCCAAATTTGGCAAAATTATAGCCAATCCTCACATACAGGTCTATTTGCCCAAACATAAGGAATTTTCATAAGAAATATTGCTGCTCTCCATTTGATTTGTAGTAGATCAGTGTCAAATGGCATGAAAATTTTATACTGAGAATTTGCAAACTACAAAACTATTTGTAGCTTCTTTTTTACAGCAATTCATTTTCAATAAATGTATATCAAAACTGGCCCAGAGCTTGATAGTACCACTAAGACATCCCAAATTGGACCTAGACAATTTTTATCAAATAATTGATTCATTCAGTCTAGGATTATGAGCAGGTTGGAAGAATATTGGGGACTTCGTAGAAATAAACATTGTTCCTGTAATCTGTGACTTTTTCAAAATACCTTCTTAACAGTTTAATTTTATTTATTATTATCTTAATAAGTACTATAGAATTTTCCTACCATTCATTGCATTATATGGTTTTCCTTTTCTACCCAACAGTTTATTGTGAAATTTTTCATAAAGAGACAATCTGAGGAAAATGCACATATATCAATCACTTAGAATCTAGAATAAATATTTTGGTATATTTTATTCATTACATACCCACCTCTCTCTGGATATCTACACATTTATATCCTCTATCTATCCATTAATCTCATTTCCTTCACTTGACTTTTAACACATATCAATTTTGCATACATTTCAAGGTAACTTGAATATAACAAGTTGAATGCATTTCAAAATACTGGTGTACTTCACTCTTAATCAACCTGTGTAAAAAGAACTGATTTCACTATTTGCCACATACTTCTCTTAAGATAAAATTTACTTAAGAATACATATCTCAAAAAAAAAAGAATACATATATCAAATGACTCATTTGTTATTTTAAATTTACTTAAATATTTTTGACTTTGAAATTTCAATGAGTTTCACCCGATTTCATTCCTCCCCCAATTTCTGATACATTGGGAGCTGATACTGCATTATTCTTGGCATCTATGTACATAACAACTGCATGAATACTAACTCTACACTTCTACATTTTCTGTCTTTCCAAAGAGAAGAAATCCAATTATTAAACTCTCATTAATTCATCTGGATCACACACATATATATATATATATATATATATATATATATATATATATATATATATATTTGAATATTTATGTTACTCTTAAATGTTTTATTACACTCATGAATATTTAGCTAAGTCTCATAAAGAAGTCCTGGTGATAGGCTCTTTGCTTATTCTCTACTAATAATTTGCAGACTATAATTATCCAAAGCACCTCAAAACTGACTACTTTTTTGGCACTTGCCTTATTATTTTTAAATGGAGCGTTAAAAAATAGTAGTAACGAGCCTTTTTTCTTTTAGTGGTACTGGAGATTGCATCCAGAGCCACTGTCCTGAGCTACACTCCAGCTTCTTTTTTTAAAGGTTTACTTGAAGAAAGGGTCTCTTTAAACTGATAAAATCCCATACTGTGCTTAAACTTGCAATCCTTTTGTCGTAACCTGGAATGACAGGTGTGTACCACCACACCCGGCTTAATGAACATTTCTGAAGCATAATATACAATAATACACTTTTTTCTTCCTTCTCTTTCATTTCTCTGCCACTACTGTTAATCCACATCTTAATCACCTCCCTTCTCTGCACCTCCCTATGTCCTCACCCTCAAATATTATTCCAGGAGTCATTGTCAAGGATAAGTCAAAAATAGTTCAGCTGAAAGACTCATGCTTATTTTTTACTTTAAGTCTGCAGGTTACCTGACAAGGGAAGATGAATCATGTTTTAAAATTCTAACGTGAAAAGATGTGTCTGTATTTACACCTTAAACAAAAACTTAGTTAATGCTGCTGAATCTTCATGTACAAATAACACCAGTATTTCCCAGGACACTAGTGAGGATAATGTCCAGTTTATCTTATCTTGAAGCAGATCCATTACTGTATACACTGCATCGGCTGAACTCTCTCCAAATGTTATTAAAAGCTTTCACTGTGTAAACTTTAATGATGTTTGCAAACCAGTATTAGGACTCATAATAACTCTTCCTTAGAGTACATTATTATAAAAATAAAACATTGGGGCTGTTCCCTCCTACAGCAATGAAAAAGAGTAAATATAAATAAACTAAGTAGAGCAAAGATCATGATTTAAAATTCAAGTTTATTTATTAGTGTTAATGCAAAAGTTTCCCTAAATAATACATAGAAAGCTAACTACATATGCATAAAATTAACATAAATTTCTTATTTTTTAAGAAAAGGAGGCACTGAAGAAGTATTGGCTAGAGAATGTGTTTTGTTACAATATATCATTATTTCATTTTCACTTGTACTTTCATCACAAGCTGCAAATGTGACTACAAGGCAAAAAGAAGCAGATAGGATGTAATTACACTTGGAAATCACAACACAACTGTTCTTGAGGTTTATTTGCATCATTTTCAGCTGTAAATGCAAGAATCCAGGCAAAAGAAAAGATGGCCTTCCCCTTTCCATTACTTGAAAAAAAAAAAAAAGAGAGAGAGAAAGCCAGAAAAGAGGACTGACCAGTTTAACAATGTTCTGTTTGCTGAGAACAATCGATCTTTAATCCACCAAGTGCAGCGCTGCTTACATGCTTGAAATGAAAAGCGTTTCATCTAACAATGCAATGCCTTTGCTCACTGGGGTTCTTTGCAAAAAGGTCACCAGTGTAACCTGTACACATTCCAAAATGTTAATATATACTGAAAGCAATTTTGAAATGAATCAACACTTGGAGATAATGATCCTACAAAGTGCATCCTACTTTTTGCTCCTTATCGTATATTCATGATAACCTGCATTTGGCTATACAGTGCATTACACTGCATTCTAATACTATAGGAAATTATCTTTAGGTTATGAAATAGCAGGTGTTACTTTTCATTTAAAAAGCTAATCAGAGATACAGATTTCCTATGCGATATGTGAGTTAGTAATAGCGAAAGATAGGGATGTCACTGTGGAAAGGTATAGAGCCTTCCCATACATCAGTAAGCAGATGCCAGAAGCCTCCATGTCCCTGTTCAGAGTTCTGAAAAGCAACAATTGGGGTCAGGGTTTAGCTCAGACGCACATGTGCCTGCCTAGCAAGCACAAGGTTGTGAGTTCAATCCCTGGCAGCAAACACACACACACACACACACAGACGCACAGACGCACAGGCGCACAGACGCCAGCATGTATTCGCACACACAGACACACTCAAGCAACAACTGCAGAGGACAGTGGGGCGTAAAGTAAGTTCAAAGAAGAATAAAGAGAAGAGATGGATAAATTAAAAATTGACATAACAAGAATTTAAATAAAATTCCTCTACCATGCTCCTTACACACTGACCCTAAACCATGTCTTTTCCTCCGGGTGGTATCTCAGAGACTGTGTTTTTTTGTAAATTGCATATTTTACCTCATGTTTCCTCTGCCCGGCATTCATTTCTGTGCCACCTCTCTTTTACAGCCACAATCTAACATATTTCACCTGCTAAAACCACATAAAACAAATTCACTTTTCTCTTTACTGAGATGGTTTTGTTTTATTCTGTCACAACTGGTTAATATGCCTACTTAATTAAGGATACTATGTTATCATGTTAATTAAAAGTGCAGGAAAAATGACTTGATACCTAAAGTTCTGACAGGTTAGAAAAGGAGGTCATATTTTGACATATGGAGGCCACTTAGAGATTATAAGCAAAAAATTAACAGGGCTTGTGAAAGATAATACATTATTTATAAGGTGGTGATGGATCCTCTCTGTTGAATTTGTTTAACAGAAACAAGACCAGCTTAAAGAACTGAAAGTACTAGTGAGAACAGTCATATTATGAAAATAGTTTGCATCTCTTACTAAAAATAGGGTGTATCATTAAGAGTTAAAGTCATGTAGAAACTACAGAACTTTTTCAAAAAATAAATGTAGATTACTCATTTTGTAAATTCTTTCCTTAGAATCACATACAATTTTTTGATACTGTAGAGAAAATTGCTGCTTGAGAAATGATCGCAATCAAATATCCTATGTGTCATGGTTTATGTCAGTGGCCCCCAAGCCTCATGAAATTATGCACGTGTGATTGGTTCATTGCCTAGTGCTCGGATTGGTGGTATGAGTGCTACATCTGCCTAGGGATGGAGCCAGGATATGATGTAATGGTGGGAGAAGGTCTGTCTTTCTCTCTCTTGCTGGTGTCTGGAAGCCTGTTTGCAGCTCCCATAAGGGCTGCCCTGCTATGCCACCTTGCCTTGGAGCCAACTGATTATGGATGAAATCTCCAAGAACTGTAAGAAATAAACCTTTCCTTCCTTCATTTTGGTGTCAGGTATTTTGTAGCAGCAATGACAAAAGTAATTAAAAAGACAATATGGATACTGAAAATTTTTAAAATTACCAAACTGGTCAGTCTAATTACTTTTCCTCTTTCTTTTTTGATAACAACAACCTTCAAAATGGGTTACACCAGAAGGTGAACATCTAGTAAAAAGTAATCTTGCATCATCCTGACCTATCATAAAATTATATCACATAACTCAGTTTTAAGATAACAAGCAATTGATATGAAAAAATTGAGCCCAAGGGAGATTTTTGCTGATGAGGTCCCTAGGTTAACGAATGCACATGTGCAAGAAATCAGCAATAGCAGTAGGCAGTGTGGAGCAGAGCACAAGAGCAAATGTGTAAGAGCAGCCTGTGTCTTTACTATATCATGCTTATAAAGGCTGTTGTCTCATAGCTACCTTCTTACACAGTGCAGTAACCAGTGCATGTGTGTTTACCTGTGCTAAGTCTGGTTACATAACTGTTAACCACTGTATGCCTGTGCTAGTCAATTGGGATCATGTCCTCAGGTATTCTTAGATGCCCCTGAGCTTTGACGCACTCTTGAGTGGTTTCCCACAACTACTGATTTGTACATGAAAACTTTCAACCATTATAAAATAATAAATAATCAAGAGGTAAATTACTTGGCATAAGAAGAATCAGCAAATGTATTCTTTCAGTTGATATCTATTCCTAGCTACTGGAATTTTAACCAAATATCCCATACTAACATATTCTACATTGCAATGTTTTTCACTAGCTGACTTCTATCTAATTAGGAGTGAAAGTTATGTAGATGACAATATTTACACTCTACTCTCCATAAAGACTACTTATAACATTATACTTGTGTGATTTGCATCAGTTATGAGCAGCTCTAAGACATCAAAAGCTGCACTATCTTAGCACTTGGGAAATAATCCAAGAGCAGAAGTGAGCTTTGAATAGGAAACACTGAACTGGTAACAGATATGAGAGATGGTCAGACTTATAAAATTCTATCCAAGAAAGGTATATGAATGACATTCTTTATCAATTAAAATATAGTCAAAGATCCAAGTTAGATTACAAATATATCAAGAAGTTTGACCAAATACTAATTAAGACTGGTTTTCCTACATAGCAAACATGTCATTAGAGGGGTAAAATATGTCTATATTTAAACATATTTAAGGATTTGTTGCTTAATCCAGGTATTAAGGCATATAGTAGGAAACAAATAAAAACTCAAAATCTGCAAATACAATTATTTAAAAATAATGATGCAGATATTACTATGTATTTCTAACCAAGGATAGTAAGTTAAACCAAACTCTGGCACATTTTTAAAAAAAGTTTTAAGAGAAGCCAGATGGTGTGAGATACTACTCTGACAGATGATTAGTTCCTAGATTACCTCTTCCGATACGCAAGTCTTGAGTTTGAACATCACATGACAGAATTGGTCCTTTAAAAGTCCCTATTCTTTTAATACTTTTAATTTCTATTTGTAAGACACTATAACATATACAAGCCCATATATATATATATATATATATATATATATATATATATATATTCTACAACTCAGATAATAGAAAAAGTTAAAACAATCTGTCCCGGTAAATGATACAATTGGTTACACAGTAAGTCCTAATGAATACAGAGAAAACATTCCAGAACTAATGAAGGTGATATGTTAGCAAAATATGATACATTTTCAATTTAAAAAGTTCAATAATTTTATGTTAGTAAAACAAATTTTAAAAAAAGTTTTAAAAATTGATTTACAACAGCATCAAAAATACTAAGCACTTTTAGGGATAATGTGAATGAATGATGCTATCTCGGTTACTTTTCTCTCATTGCTGGGACAAAATATGTGACACCCAAAATGAAGAAAGGGAAGTTTTATTTAATTCACTGTTTGTGGAGGTTTCAGTCCATAATCAGTTGTTTCTAAGGCAGAGTGGCACCTGCAACCAGGGCAATACTTCAAGATAGCAGCAAACGAAAGCAGTCAGAGCAAAAAAAGGGTGAGAAGAGCAAGCCTTCTTTCCTCCCTTGTACTGCACACAGGCCATCCCCCATCCAGGGCAGATGTAGCACTCACAAAATCTTGCTCTACTTTTGCAAAGGAGGAGCATATTTACAAAGTCAAAACCTTGGCTCCCTGCTGAGTGTCTTTGTTAGTTAAACTTCTAAACTTCTGAAGCTGATATCATAACAATCCAACCTTTGTCAATTTGGCAAGCAGACAAGTTTTTTAAATCAGTCTCCAGATACAAAGATATGCTTATTCTTATTATTTCATAACTTGAACATTATAACACAGGTTTAACAATCCATAAGAACCAATATTAAATCTATCAACATTACATTACATTAAATCATAACATTTTGCCTTGGCTCCCCCAAAGACTCATGCACATCCTTTTATATAAAAGGCATTTAATCTATCTGCAAGAGTTTCCAAAGTCCTAACAGTTTCAGCATTGCTGAAAAGTTGAAGTCTTAAATCTCCTCTGAGATGGAAGGCAAACTCTTAGCTGCATATCCCTGTATAAATGAAAACAAAGTTAAATTTCTTCTGTCAGATTAATCAATAGGTCTCCCTTAATCTTAGTCTCAGGCAAAATGTTTTGACATGAGCAAAATACAAACTTTCTACCAAACCATACACACATCAGCCAGAGTCCTTCCTAGCACAAACCTCCCGAGACTGGACATTACTGGTTTTCTGGTTTTCTGAACTCTGACCAAAGTCTCCCATTCCAGTATTACTCTTTCAGGCAACATCTCTGAAACTTTCTTTCCAAACTTTCCCCACAAGCCATTCCCAAAGGCTCTTGTACCACATGGTCAGGTATAGTCACACCAACAACCCCACTCCTCTGATACCAAATTCTGTCTCAGTTACTTTTCTTTCATTTCTGGGACAAAACATGTTTCACTCAAAATTAAGTAAGGAAAGGTTTATTTAGCTCACAGTTTGAGGAGGTTTCAGTCTATAATCAGCTGTCTCCACGCAGGGTGGCATGGCATCAGGGCAACACTTTAAGGTAGCAGCCAGCAAAAGCAATCAGAGCAAGCGGGGAGGGAAAATCAAGTCTCTTTTCCTCCTTTATACTGTGCACAGGCCACATACTCCTCTCCAGGCCAGGTGTAGTGCTCATAAAATCTCCTTGCTCTCCTTTTGCACAGGAGGAGGATATTTAAAAAGTAATAACTCTGACTCCCTGCTTAGTCTCTTAGTTAAATTTCTAAACTTCTCAAGTTGACACAGTGTATCAAACATAACAAATCATAATACCTGATCAGTGCAAATTAATGTTCATTGAAAAAATTAAGACCATAATAAATGGAGATTTATATTATGTTCATCAGTCAAAAAGAGTCAATATTATTAAAATACTACTTCTCCAATAGATTCAATGTAATTTTTATCAAATACCATGGTTTTTTTGGTGTAATTGGTCAAGCTGCATTTACATACAAACTTTGTATTTACGTACAAAGAGCCTATAAAACTAACCAATTTTTAAAAAATCTAAGTTAAAGGACATATTTTCTGATTTGAAAATCTGCTACAAAGTTACAGTGATCAAGATAGTATGGGTTAGTGTTTAAGATAGATGAGTGAGCAGAACAGCATGTACTGTAAAAAATGTATTCACAATTCAATGAATCATTGACATGCAACAGAAGCATCGAGGCAGTTCAATGGAAAAGAGATAGACTTTTCAACAAATAATGGTAGAAAAATAATAAAATATGCACAATAATAATGCATAATTATCACTTTGTACCACGTATGATGCTAATTTGGAAGGGTTATATATTTAAATGTGAGAACTAAGCTGGAACTAAGTCTTCTGTGATCTTAAACAATGAAATGCTTCATATGTGATATGAATATGGATACATATATATATATATATATATTTCCAATAACAATCAAAATTGTACTTTTAGATTTGTTGTACTTCATTGTATCAATATTATTTCAATAAAACAAAAATAAAATAATAGAAAATTTATTGGCACACTTAAAATATTGTAGCTGTAACTTAATTATAAAATTCATATAGGAAGAGAAAAGTCAGTGCCTCCTGAGAATCGGCCATACTGGTACTGGGAGGATCTAAGAAGAAGTCAACTAGCCAGCCTTTCTGGTAAGCTGTGCAAGCCTTGTGGCTTCTAGGAAAAGAAAAGTCAGCACCTCCCAAGAATTGGCCAAACTGGTACTGACAGGATACAACAAGAAGCCAACTAGCAGACTTTCTGGTAAGTCATGCAAGCCCATGGCTTCCAGGAAGAGAAAAGTCAGTGCCTCTCGTGAGCCTACCACTGCACAGGCTGAGAATCAACCCCCTCCCCAAAACAACCTGCTGGTTTGGAGGACAGGCTGAGTTGATAGCAACTAAGGTACATAAAGCAACTAAATACTTGTATTGTCTGGTTGATTTTACAGGCCTGGAACCAGTGGTCTGAGCATCTCTTGGGAGGATGACAGTATGCAATATAGCAAATATGGAGGATTTCCTTCTATCTTGTCTTTGAAATCCAATATTGTTCTCACTGCTTTGGTTTGTTCTGATTGTTTTGCTTTATTCAATATTCTGTTTTTATTGGTTTTATTCTGTTTTGTTTTTGATTTTATTTTGCTATGCCTGATGGAATGGACAACTATTGTGAAGCTAACAAGATATACTATGGTAGCTATTGCTGTTCTCCTAGTATCCTGTTTTGAAGTTCTGTAACAATTTTGCTACTTTGTTTTGACTGGCTTTGTCCTGTTTTGTTTTGTTGGATTTTACTATCTTTAAAAAAAATTATATCTAGATAAAGCTTTAAAAATATTAAAAAATGGGAAAGTATTATAACACAATTCTGTTGAAATTCAACTTTTTAAACTGCTTTATTAAAATATATGTTACAAGTTGAGAAGATCTGTATTTCTTAATAAATTTTAAAATAAATTCTAACATCATTTTATTGCTATTTGATAAAGCTTCTCTGATGAGTAATGCTAAATAATGTTCTTTGTCTCTTTTAAACAATCCCCTTTACTCTTACCTCAAAGTTAAAAAAATGAAAAGTTACATTTTAATAAAAATAATAGAGGACTAACATATAGAATGTACAAAGAGCTAAAAAAAAAATAGGCCTCTCCCAAAATAAGACCTAATCAAAAAATGGGCAACTGAAATGAAAAGGACTTCTCAGAAGATGTGATAACGGGCAATAAACACATTAAAAAATGTTCATAACTGCTAGCCACTAGAAAAATGCAAATTAAAACTACACTACAATATCCTCTTACTCCAGGAAGAGTAGTTATCATCCAGAAATCAAACAATAACAGATGTCAATAAGACATAGAGAAAGTGGAACTATGCTACATTGTTGTTGGGAATGTACAATAGTACAGCCACTATGGAAAACAGTGTTGAGAATCCTCAAAAAGCTAAAAGTTGAAATTCCATTTGACCCAGTTATTCTATCCTAAGTATTTTCCAGTAATAGCCCTCATATTACAGAGATACATCATGCATTCTCATGTTTATACCAGCACAGTTTAATACTAATTAATGCATGCATTCATTCAATTAACACTTATCAAGTATCTTTTCTTACTAGGCATTGATAGTAACAAAAAATCATTAATCATTCTAGGTACCATATTACTATAGATAAATAACAAAAATGTTAAAAAACATTATTAAAACAACACAAATTATATGATCATCTGAACTTCTTGAAACAGAGAAGGTATGTTTGTCCTGGGACACACGGGCCCTAACAGAGTCACCACCACACTGGGGATTCCATTTCACACTAGCATTGATCATGCAGGACAGCATCTCAGCAAATGAGCCCCACTGCAGAACGAGGATTCTTTCTGTGAAGTTTTTATGTCTGTGGTGTCTCAGATATAATTACTCAATGGGAATTCTGAGAGAAGGGGCAAAATAATTCTGGACACACACACACCAGCAATCACAGAACCTTACTTGTGATTCTAAAATTAAAAAGAAACAAACAAAGAAACAACAATAAAAACCTTTTACTTAATTCTGAAATGAAATCAGGCATATCTCATTAAGGTCCCTATTTCTAACGTCTGTGGAAATAAAGCAAACCTATACTATAGCCTTAGAGTGAACAGCAGGATAAAAATTAAGTTTAAGAATATCACAGAACTGTTTAGAAACAACTACAGATGCAAAAAAATTAAATGTCTTATTCATGTTCAGCTGACCAAAATGTGACACAAAATGCAAGAGATTATTAATGAACATCAAATTACAGTTACATTTCCATAGGATTCACCTTTACATTTTTTAAGAACAGAGTCATTTCAGAGTGTGTGTGTGTGTGTGTGTGTGTGTGTGTGTATTCTGGGGAGAAAAAGACAGAATTAGCACATTTAAATTAGCAGGAAATAAATAAGAAAAAATGTTAGCTATAAAATTGATTATGAACAGTCAAAGCAAACTCTTATATGATTATTTCCAGATAACCCAGAGTAAAACATCTAGTAAGATCTCAAAATGCAGGGATGTCATATCTGTAAAAGTTCACACGTAATGGATAAAATGAGCTTTTTCAAATCTTGCAGCAGATTTTATGGCCCAAAGTGAACTAAAAAATCTTCAAGAGAGGTAGTTTTTCAACAGATGTGCGAAACAGAACAACAAATGTGGCATTTTGCTTTGTAAGACACTGCTTTCCCCAAACAGCTACTGGATGACTGTATATCTTAGTCTGCCACTGCTCATGTATGACCAGGTGCTGAGCTACAGTACTGCTCTGTATTTATTGTTTGTAAAATATTTCTAGAAATTTGTAATTCCAGAGTGCAACCTTCATTTGCAGAAGTCATACTCCTAGGAAAAGCTTCCATCTCTCAGTCTTACATCACACGCTTCCAAGTATAAATTTCACAAGTAAATACTTTTCTGCATGGTTATCAGTATTTTCATTTGCATATCTAAAAAACAAGTTATAGATATTAAGATTCTGCCCATATTGAATTAAAATAGCAATAACTTTTATCTATTCATTAATATGATAAAGGCCATTATAAATACCAGTTTCCATGCAGTCCCGCTGACAACACACACACAAAAAAAAAACAGAAAAATTTAGCCATATCAAAATTTTAATGTGTTAAAACCATGTAAGTGAAAAATCAGAATCTTGTGAGCTATTTACTCTATTATTCATTCAGTTCATACTCACTGAACACTACTTTGGCAAGTAACCTGACACAAAATACAAGATACAGTATTATCTAAAAATTTACTGTTCCTATATTTTGGCAAAACTTACACAAAGTGATACACTCCAATCACAAGCTTATCTCAAATATAAAAGAATACAGTGATTACTTAAACGGTGACTACTAAAATCTTGTTATCAAAAGAAAATGTGACCATTTGAATTTCATTCTGGGACAAGTTCCTCATCAAGAAGACAATAATAGCAAGCGGTTTTGGATAGGCACCTACCCACACTACCCACTTTGAGTACTGGTCTCGTTCAAAGTCTCCTCCTGTCCTCCTCTACCACCTTCTCTCTTTTCCTCCTCCTTTTGCTGATCAAGTGTTTCCCTCCTTATTCCACACAGTAAACCACAGTTGTCTCAATTTTTTTTCCAAATGTCAGCCCACAGATATTATCTAACTGTATTTCCCTGTGTAACTTTTAAATTCCTACAAGTGTCAGGCTATCAAAGTTTAATGCTCATTTTTGGTCAACTGACCAAAATGTACACATGGGTGAGGCACATAATGTAAGAATAGCTTGTGAGGAGTTTTAACTTTTGATGAAGTCCAACTTTTTTTCTTGTCTTTTCTTTTTTGTTAATCACTTTTGGCTTTGGTGTGAAATCTAAGGAGTCACTGCTTAACACATGATAACAAAGATTTATTTTTGCATTTTCTTCTAAAAGACTCAGTTTCATTGTGATTGTTATAATACCATTCTTTGAATGCTTCATTCTAAAAGACTGCACTGTATATTTTAAATGAGTCAACTGTATATACACACACTATCTCTGAAGCTGACTTTTTAAAGCTTCATGATATGATTGCTTAGGTGTCTAACCAATCATATTTTAAAAGGCACATATAGGAATGATTTTAAAGAGAGGCAAGCAAGTGGTATAGTCAGTAACTTTCCCAGAAATGAAGAGTTCCAGCTCCAGAGAAAGAATATGAAGGAAGAATCCATTGTGGGTTGAGTAATATTGTCATGAGGAAGCAAGCATGATATATATTCATTTTGCTGTGCACAAGCATGTTTGCACTGAGTATTCATAACATTTCTATGTAGGGAAAATATTACTAACAAATTGATATGTAAGAGAAGAAAAAGAATAAATGACATGCTTAAATAACAACTGGAAATGCTCGATCCAGAACAGTACCCCATGTCTATGCATTTCTTAAATTATGGTCTTAACCACTTCATCAAATTGTATAGCAGTAAAACAGTGATTAGTAAATGGGAATCAGGAACACTAATCAAGATCTTCAGACCAGTACGTCTTCTGACTAAAAAATCATCATTGTTTTCTTTTCTCCCCTCACCTCATTTTTTCTGATAATGATAACAACAGGAGTTGGATTAAAATCATACAATTTCAGCTATGTAACACTTTATCAAAGTTTGTAAGTCTGTGTTATAAAGTGATCGCCAACATTATACATTTTATTCTGTACATCTGATTTCTTTCTCACTAAAAATTTAATTTCTTTAGAGGAAAAATACTGTTATAAACTGCTCTGTACTTATATTTTCATTATGTCTCAACTTATGGAACTGGAAACTAATAAAGAACACATATATCGCTAGTGTGGCCTCTGTTACAAAACTAGCTATTCCTTTGTTATTATCAAAGGAGAAATAATGACTAAAGTACCCAAAAGACTTATAAACATTTTATAAAGCACTTTCCTCTATAATATAATATCACATATGGAATACAAGAAAAGTCTTACTGAGCATAAAAAATAATCTGGCACCATTTAAGTGAAATTACCATTTACTCTGATCCCTGGTGTCCTCTCAAAGAGCACACTGTACTTAAAAATAGCAGTGTCTTCTAAACAGACAGCTTTGAAAGACTGTAAGTTTTTTATAAGGTCATTCATTGCCACTGCCATTGGCCACCCATCTAGCTTAGGAGGTTCACTGACCCTTACAAAATGGGGGCATCTATCACTATAGGATACTCTATGGGTAGAAAACTGAGTAAGGATTATTACCAACTTCATCTTAAGTTGGTTATTCACACTCGTTCTGCTGTAGGGGTTCAGGGATAGAGCTCAATGGCACAAGCACTTCCCTGGCAAGGACGAGGTTCTGAGTTCAATTCTCAGTCCAAAAAAAAAAAAAGTTTGTGTTTTTCAATCAGTGTAATTGTTAAAACAAATTATTATAGAACCTGGGCATGGAAGAACACACCTATAATCCCAGCACTCAAGAGGCTGAGGCTGGAGGATTGCCATGAGTTTGAGGCATGTCTGGGCAATATAGTGAGATCAAGGCCAGCCTGAACTACATAACAAGACCCTGTCTGGAAGAAAAATGAATTGCAAAAATTAATGACAGAAAATCTTTCTGGAAAAGAATAGGGATGTGTGGATCTTTAAAAATTTAAACTTCAAACATTTTTGGCATGTATTTTATGCTGAGATATATTTTGGATAAACCTAGATACAGAGAGGCATAGGTTGATAGCAGGAGTTCTCAGCCAAAAGCTTTATGAAAATGATTCTATTACTTCAGTCCTGGGAATAGAACAGCAGTGAATCAGAAATAGTATCAGCACCTACTTAATAAATGGGGGGGATGACAAATGCATCCCTAATAAAAGATGATCCTGCCAAAATCTCTCATGCTTATCTTTATAATGCCACTAGTAAAGGTGATTTTTATTTCATTGGATACCTTACAAAATCCTCAGAGTAATGTATCTAAATGGGGGCTATATCTTTGAGCACCAAGAAATAAATGGCATCATCAAGTCTCTCTGAAGTAATGTCTCCTTCCTCACTAATGTGCCAACTCTTCTGACAGTCTCCCCTCGGACACTGAACTTAGCATTGTTCTCTCTCTAGCATAAATTGCTTCAGAATCTTGAATGCTAAATCTTGAATTTTAAGCAACTGCACTGGCTTATAGAATTATTAAAGTATCTCCTTAAAACAAAAAATATAAGAAACAGTTTATTGTTCTTCAGAGAAGACTGTAGGATAGGACTTATGATTTTGAAGAATATTTACAAATTTTTCTTTGTAGTAAAACAAGTGAATAGGATTCATTATCAGTATTAATCAATACTCCAGTTCTTAAAATGTGATTGTCCCAAATTAAGATTGTCCACAGTCTGTGTACAGTATTCTTCCGTATCAGTGGGAGATACGTTTCAAGATCCCTGTGGATGCCTGAATCTCAACCCTATCTGTACTGTGAATTTATCCTGTGAATTTATCCTATACTTCCTTTTGATAAAGTGCAATTTATAAATTAGGCACAGTTAAAAAGTAATAAAAGTAATAAAATCACTTCATGAATTAATAAAATAGCATAGAACAGATATGAAAATACATACTTTAAAAAGACACATGATTATAGTTTTTTACATCACTTTATTGTACTGTAAATCTTAGCAGTGTCGATATTTGGTTTCATCACTGCTCATTAAATCAAAAGCTTTCGTCTTTTCACTTTCAGGAAACACTTTGAAGATTTTCTTGGTATATCTGAATTGCTAGCATCACTATTACTGGAGTTCAGAGCCATTATTAAGTGAGATGAAGATTCCATACATGCACACAGGCACTGACACTGTGACAAGTGATGTGATAACCAGGATGGACGTAGGTGACTAAGCGCAGGTAGTGTATATGGTATGGACTTGCTGGACAAAGGGATGTTTCATGTTCTCTTTGGTATGACTATGAGACTATGAGACCAGGTGACTATGAGATTTCTTTACACTACTCAGCATGGTGTCCAATTTAAACTTATGAATTTCTCATTTCTGGAAAATTTAATTTATTTTTAGATCCTAGTTGGCCACAACTATGGAAAGTGAAACCATGGTTAAAGGAAGTCTACCCTATCTTTTATACTTCCTTTGAAAATGATGTTTTAAGTGTTGTGCTAGTTACATTTTACTCGTTGCTGAGACAAAATACCAAAGTTGGGAAAGGAAAGGTTTATTTCTTACAGTTTTTGGAGGTTTCAGTCCATACTCAGTTGGCTCCAAGGTAGTGTGGCATGGCGGGGCCACAGTTCATGGCAGTTGCAAACAGCTAGACAGAAACCGGCAATAGAGAGAGAGAGAGAGAGAGAGAGACAGGCCTTCTTCCGGCCATTACATCACATCCTGGCTCCACCCCTAGGCAGATGTAGCACTCACACCCCCAATCCAAGCGCTACACAATGAACAAATGCATCATGAGAAGACATGAGGCTTGGGGGCCACTGACATAAACCATGACATTCCACCCCTGGCCACCAAAGACTCACGCACATCCTTTATATGAAAGACATTTAGTCCATCTCCAAGAGTTGCCAAAGTCCTAACATTTTCAGCATTGCTGAGAAGTCCAAGTCCCAAGTCTCTTCCAAAATCTATGGCAAACTCTTAATTGTAAACCCCTGTACAAATGAAGTAAAGTTAAACATTTCTGAAATGCAAAGGCACAAGATAAACATTACAATTCCAAAAGTTACAAACAGGGGAATACAAAGCATTGGAAACAAAGCAAGTCCAATATCCAGCAGGGTGAACATTAAGTCCTAGAGTTCCATGCTCAGCATTTGAAGCAATCTGGTTGCAAACTCCAAAAGGCTTGGGTGATTCCACGCCCACAGCACTTCCAGGGATTTCAGCTTCTGCAGCTTCACTCTTAAACCTTCTCTGCTGGCTTTTTGCAGCTTTCCTTGGATGATCTATGTTTCTGGCTTTTTCAAACTTCTGGGGTCTCCACTGCACCTTTGGCTTCACCCTTCTATCTTTACATATTGGCCTCTCAGGGGTACACTGGGGTGGAAACTGTCTTACCCTCAGAATTTGTGCATTTTCCTTGCACCTAAAATCAGCACCATGTAGATGCCACCAAGGTCTGCTGCCAGCTGGAGCAGTAGCCAGGCTTTTCTCTCTCTTGGCTGTAGGGGCTGATTGCCTGGATCTCTGGGCTCTGTGAACCTGATTGTGAAGAAAAGCTTCTCTATCTTGCCGCCATTCTGGAATCTCATGTGGCTGCCGTCATTTTGGAGCCTCATGTGGCTGCTGCCATTCTGGAATCTAATGTGGCCTCCATGGCCATTCTGGAGCATGGTGCTCTGCAGCTTTCTCCTCTGAGCAAATTCTTTCACTTTTGCAGTTTTGAGGCTGCAAAGGGTGGAGACTGGCTGCTTCCTGGGATGCCCCGTGGCCATCTTTCTTATCTCTCTGTTCCTTTTCAACAGTCAAAGTCTGGGCCCTCTCTTTACAATTCACAGCTTTACTGGAGTTTTCCTTCTGGCCAAACTCACAGCATTTTAAATTATCCTGCTGGGCTCTTGGCTCTTGATTTGCAACATAAAGCTGGCTAAAAGCCCCCAACAATAGCCATGCCATAGCCTCAAACATTCTACTGCCTTGACATTTCCTTTGCCAGATTAATCAGTCCACTGCTCTTAATCTCAGTCTCAGGCAAAGTCTCTGGGTGTGACCAAAATGCACAAACTTTCTGCTAAGCCTTAATACACATCATGGGGAGTCCAACAACCAATGCAGTCTTTCTTTCCAGCAGAAACCTCCCAAGCCTAGTCTTTACCATCAGGCATTCTATCAGCCTTCTGGTCTCCTGAGCTCTGACCAGAATCTCCTCTACAGAACAGGCTAAGCTGCTCCAGCTCAATGCATCCAGGCGACATGTCCGAACCTTTCCAAACTCTGCCCACAAGCCATTTCCAAGGCCTCTTGAAAAACATGGTCAGGTATAGTCACAGCAATGACCCCACTCCTCAGTACCAAATTCTGTCTTAGTTACTTTTTACTCGTCGCTGAGACAAAATACCTGATGCTCAAAGATGTGAAACGAAAGGTTTATTTCTTACAGTTTTTGGAGGTTTCAGTCCAAGGCAGTGTGGCATAGCGGGGCCACAGTTAATGGTCGCTGCAAATAGCTAGATGGAAACTGGCAATAGAGAGAGAGAAAGAGAGAGAGACATGCCTTCTTCCTGCCATTACATCACATCCTGGCTCCACCCCAGGCGGGTGTAGCACTCACACCCCCAATCCAAGCGCTAGACAATGAACCAATCACAAATGCATCATGCAAAGACATGAGGCTTGGGGGCCACTGACATAAACCATGACAAGTGTGTTTTCTGCTTATCAATGACTAGATACAAAATGAAAGAAACCATGTGGTTGGTAATAAACATGTATCAATAGATTATGTGAAATGTATCTAAGTATAAATGGAATCATACCCTAAGCATATGGTGTTTGTGTAGTAATTACTTATTAATATATATCAACAAATTATATAAAAACATCTCTGTGAATCTGTGTGTGTACATAGTTGGCTAGTTAAGAGATCAAGAGACAAAAATCATTATTTAATCAGACAATTCAACAAACTCAGTGCCATAATTTATCCCAGAGTAGTTCTCAAAGACACAAAGTAATTATACTTCTTCAGTCCAGGTTAACCTGTGATGTTTTGAATGTCCAGCTTGAAAAGGACCTGTGTTAATTCCCTGGATGAAATGCCTTCAATTACAGGTGGCTGTTAAAATGCCTTGCAGAAAGCCAAGAAACAACTTCTACATGTGCTTTTATGAAAGCTGGTTTAAATCACTGACCTTTTTCTCTGGCTTATAACACCTTGTCAAGATGCAACAGACTGTTTCTAATATGAAAGGAAACAAATGAGTATTCTATTCTAAGAATGGAATCCTAGATGAGACGCATAACACAAGTGATCTTAAAAGAGTAATGTTCAAGATAGCAACCAAGCCATGCTTGTTCTATGCATATCATTATGTTTAATGAGAGGAAGGACAAGAAAGAAAAAAAAAGTACTGCAATTATTAATTACCACTTAGTTATATGCTTATCACATAGTGAGTTACATAAAGAGTTTGTAATCTCTTTTTTTGCAATTTTGTGCAATGTATTTTTATGTATACTGGTCAGTTCCAATTTATGACTTTCTGACTATCTCTTTTAAAAAGTTGGTGATGGATAATTTTTCTTTCTATCTTTCACAGCTTATGTTTCCATAAGCTTCTAATTCCCTAATGAACAGCTGTCAATGAATTATTCATTTAACTGAGGCTTCAACTGTGTGAATTTTTAATTAGATCTTTTGGCAGTGGGTTCACTGTAGAATTCTTTGCATCAGAGCTCTGGAGAACTCCATAGATTAAACAAAAATGAAAATATAGAGGGGGGATCCTCCACACAGACCACTAGAGCAATAACAAACAAGATCAAAAAGTTCATCTAAAAATTCACCAAGACATGAGAGTTGAGTTCATTCCATAGGTTTTGATATTAACAAACTTCAATATGAAGTGACAGAGTTACCAATAGTGAACTTTTTAAAATTTATATATAGGGTAAAATAGAAAAAACAATCAAGGTGCTACAACTATTATAGTTGTAGCATTTATATAATAGAAATAGCATCTATACACAAAAATGATTTGACAGTAATAATGTTAACTGGGGATATGTCAGTGAGTTTACACAGGACAACTGGATCCCGGCCATGTCTCTGGAAGGAAGTCATTCATTGATAATTCCAGTCTGTGGACATACTGCACTGTCTTCTCAGAGAGAAACTCTAGATCTTCACACAGTAATGATGCAGAAAACTCCTTCCCAGGACAGCTAAAACTGGTATAACCCTCCAACCCCCAAATTAATTCATCATGGAATCTTATTTCAAAAACATAATATAGGTGTTCTACTCAAAATAGTTTAGGAAAATTCTAAACTGGACTCGTATTCCAAATGCAATCTTTAAAATGTTTACTATTGAATTTCAGAAACACGTCCATATGTTTAAGGATTGTGAAGAACATCAGTGCAAATCTTCAATCACTTCCTTAAATAGCACCTTGGAGAGCAGAAGGCAGTCATAACTTAACTATTCTTGTGTGCTCTGTAAAAGCAATTGCCCAAGAAATAATAGCAAGACTCAAAAAATGAGACAATATCATATTTAAAAAATTCTGCACTGCAAGGAAACAATGAATATACTTGAGGAGACAAATTACAGAACTGGAATAAGTTTTCCAGCTACTCTTTAGAGGAAAAATATTTCACTTATATAAAGAAGTCAATAAAAGTAGAGCCCCTAAAATTAAAAAAAAAAAAATCAAAATCGTCAAATGAAACGCATTCATACTCTTCAGAAGTAAAAAAAAAAAAAGACCAACAAATATATGAAAAAATTTCAACATCTCTAGCTATCAGAGCAATGCAAATCAAATCAACACTGATATTCTACATTATGCCCATAAGAATGGCTATAATCAGAACTTAAGGAAGGAAAATTGCTGGCAAGGATGTGGGCAAAAGCAAACTTTCCACATGGTTGGAGGGAATGTGAACTACTGCATCCACTATGAAAGTAAGTACAAAGATTCCTCAGCAACTGAAGACAGAAATTCTACTTGACATAGCTGTCCATTTTCTGGGTGTCTTCCCAAAGGAGATACTCATATTATTATGTGATATATAAATATTTATAACAACACAACAAACAATAACTACAGTATTGAGATGACCTATATGCCCATCAAAAGATGCATGGCTTAAGAAAATCAGGTATATATACACAACATAGTAGTACTAAGCCATGAAGGACAGATTTGAGTCATTTGTCAGACAATAGGTACTACTATATGAAATAATCATTATAGAAGGTTAAAATTGCATTGTTTAATTTGACAGATCCAAAATGTAGGTAACTTAAAGCACGAAATAAAAGAAACATATTAAAAAGCAGGGAGGTAGACCATGTAGAGACGGGAAGAGAATCAGAGAAAGAAATGAAATGGTGGGACAGGGTGGGCAGGGAGATTAAAAATGATTAAGATGTGAGGCAATTAGTATACATGACAATCACACTAAGAAAACTTCAAAAATGCAAGTGAACTAAAGTTACTGAAGGAAACCATATAGATAAAACAGCACAGGCAACCTTAGTCATTTGAGATGCTACTCACATGCACTGAAGTACATGTTTAAAGTGACTACCTCAAAGACACACTGGAAATATTTTATTGTCCTTTGCAAAAGAAATGTTTTGTACTTTTGAAACCTAATCGAATTACAGTAAAAAAGGAAATGTAATATTTCCAAAGACTCAAGGAAAAATCCAAATTTCACAGACGCTCTGAATTTTTCATGTGTATATCAATGTCTTCAAAATTACACACACACACACACACACAGACACGATTTGTTTTTTAAAAAAGGTTTGTTTTTTGATCTTTACTAAGTAAATGTGAATTTGAGAAGAATCTTCATTTTCTATCATCTTTCAGAGACACGTCTGTGTTAAGGAACACTGGAGTATGAAGTACTTCATAGACAGGGCTTGATAAGGTGCTTCTGAATGATGTAACCAAAAAGAGAAATCAGACGTTACAGACTCCTCTACCTGTAGAGCTTTCTCTTTTTCACTTAGTACAGCATGCAGAAAAGAGCCATGACTGAGCACAGATATTTGGACAAGGATGAGGCTGCAGAAAAACACATTTATACAAGCAATTCAAATGGTTCATAAATCAAATGGAAAGTAAGAACCTAAAGATTTCCATTGGTGATTTTTTTGCAAGGGAGGGCTACTGGAGATTGAAACTAGGGCCTTTGCCTTGAGCTACATTCCTAGCCTATTTAAATCATTGTAATTTTTATTTGAGACAGGGTCTCACTAAATTGCCTAAGACAGGCTTGAAATCTGGCCTCCCTCCCAGAGTTCTGGGTTTATAGGCATACACTGTCATGCCAGGCAAACATGCTGGTGTTTAGACAGAAGATGATTTTAATTATTTCCCAATTATTTACTAAAGGAGAACTTTATGGGAATCAGACATGGGAAGAGTTGAACAAATATTTTCTCTTAAATACCCAAAATTAAAGAGTAATGTTGATTATGTTTTCTTCTGCAGTGGCTCAGTATAAGTAACAGTTCAAATTTAGCATATATTTGACACTTCTATTTGTTAAGGAATATATATGTTCTAGGTAAAAGCACAGTTTTGCAGTTCAGTTTTATATTTCTAAATCTCCAAACAGAATTAATTTGTGAAGAAAAAGCCAGTGCATTCCACTTTAGACATGAAGAGCACAGTTTAGTATTTATTCCAGTTAACAATCTCCATCTCCACACCCATCCACATCTCCTTTCTTATCTAGTAGATCTGTGTCAACCTCCTGCTGAAGGTTCTAAAGGCTGAGGCTGATCAGATTCACAAAAAACACTCACAATAAAAAAGGTAATATAGGAGACTAAGGCAGAGGATCACAAAAGTATGCCCCACCTGGGCAATGTAAGGCTAGGTCTCAATATTTTTAAAAATGATGATGAATTTTAAAAAGCTGGGGTCGTAGCTAAGTGTAAAAATTCTGGATTCAAACCTGCAGTATCACACACACACACATACACACACAAAGCCTATTTCATCTTTCAAAATTAAAATACCACTTGTGAGATTGCAAGATGGCCGACTGAGTGGCAGCACTCTAAGAGAGTTTCTCTGAGGAAAAAGAAAAAATAAAAACAACTCAGATGCTGGAATCTGGCAACATGGAGAAAGCCAAACAAAAGGGAAGGAATTCTCATGACCCAGGAAGAAACTGAGGAAAAAGAAAAAGAAGCACGGACAGAGGGCTGGAACTGGGCAAGCCCCAATCGCTGTACTGGCACGTCTTAAATTCAGGCGACTCACGATCAAGCTGAGATCCCAGTTCTGCTGAGAGCGGGGGTTGGTGAGCTCCAGACCTCGGCTGGAGGAGACCCTGAGATGGGGAGTGGAAACAGCCAGTCGAGCTACGCAAACTTTGGTGAGTGACGGGAACTAGAATCTCCAAACCGGGAGGACTGGCTGGGTGACATTTTGGAGTTGGGCAGGGCCGGCTTGAATCAGGGCCCTAAGCAGCGTCTGCTGATGACTCCTAGTCCAAAGCAGATTGGTGGGATCTACTCGGGCTGGGCCACACCCCTGGTTGAAACGCAATAGCCAGGGATGAGGCTTTCCTGGCCCAGTGGCATCCCCAGGGAACACACAAACCTGCTGAAGCATAAACTGGTTGACTGGCGTACAGGGAGGAGCCAGCTCTCAGCCTGCAACTCACATATCCGCTGCAGACTGAGGGGCAGTACTTCCCTAGGAAGTGTGCTGCAGAAAAACTGTAAGCAAAATGAAAGGCCCAGAGACCTCCCCCCCAACCCGTCCGAAGGGGGCCAAAAACATGACAACACAGAGAAAGAGCAAAAGGTCCCCAACTGTGGAAACAGGGAAAGTGAGTTCAACAGAGGTAAATGCAGAGGAGGTTGAGAGCAGCAAACCTGTAATGTCAGAGACAGCCTCATCGGAAATAAAGAAATACATCCGTGACCTCATCATCGAATTTAAATTGGAAATTCTAACTCAGGTGAAGCAAGATATAAGAAGATTAACAAAAGACGTCCTGGGTAATCCTCAAGTAGACACAAATGAAAGAATAGAGGAACCCAGAGAAAGGAAAGAAGCCTTTGATGAAGAATATAAACAAAACCTAGAATATATGAAACAGATCCAAAGAGAATATCAGGAAATTAAAAACTCCATTGAAACCTGGCAAAACCTTTTAATAGAAACTAAAGACAAACTTTCAAAACTTGAAGATAGATTTGCAAAGTATGATCGTGAAAGGAAGGATCTCTTAAAAATAACAAGGAACCAGGAAGCAACAATACAAAGGCTAGAAGATGACAAGAGGATTTATAACCTAAGAATAAAATATGTGAATGAAGATGCAGCAACAAATACAAATGAAATAAAAAGTCTATTC
>PVLA01014058.1:0-32952 GCA_004027455.1 Hydrochoerus hydrochaeris
TATATTTGATGATATAGACAATTTTATTGAAAATAACAAGAGATATCATAGTGACTACTGTAGATCACCTAGTGTTGTGTTTTTGTATGTTCTTTTCATTTCGTGTTTCTCTAGGAATTTGTATTGTTGACTTGTTTTGATTTGTTTCTCCCTCTAATACAGAAAGGCTAGGTATATGTATAGAGACTTATATATGTGTAGAACTTCTAAGTAGTTTATGAGAATGGATTATAGTTATTGTAAAGAAAAAAAGGAAAAGAGAGTATTCTAAAGGATATAACTGCATGTATGTTTGAGTGTGTGGAATTAATAACCATGTTGCTAAAGTTTTAGTTGGATGGATGAGCAAAACTGACTGCAGTCTCCCTGTTTGGATGTCCACTTTGTGGACTTTACTTTCATAACTTAAGCAACTGCATCTAAGAGGAAAGTATGTAACTATCAACTAGTGATTTCTTACTGGTTACTATTTTTGGTTTTTTGTTATGTTTTGTTTTTGAGATTTTATATTGTTTCTACCCTGTTTCTGTTTCAAAATTTTTTCTTTGAATAAAAAAATTTTTTAAATGTACTAGGCATGAGAACACAATGAGTAAACATAATGATTAAATTTTATAGCACATATTATGGGATACATTGTGATGATATGATTATTATGTCTCCCAGTGACATTGAGATCATCATAGTTTACACTCCACAATGTCCTGGCAGTGATACCATCACTTAATGACGCACTTCTCAGGAATACATCCTTCTCCTTAAACAGCGTCTGAGTGTGTACTCATCAGAACACGGTGTGCTCGCCCAAGAAATTAGCAATAACTGCCAAAAGCACATTATCTGCAACGAAATTTGTAAGTAAAGTGGAACAGAAGGGTTGAAACCAATATGCAGGTTACCACAAAGCAACTTTTAAAATGCGCTTCTTGAAATACGTATTTTAACAACTCATTAAACAGATTTAGCAGAAGCATCTGCCCAACAACGGCAGATCTGCAGCCTGTGGAGAACCGGCTTGAGAGCTGTGACGTAAGGTGACATGACAACAGCCAGAGTTGTGCAGCACGTTGACTGACTCTGCCCTGCAACCCCAGCGAGCTCTGTGGCTATGTGCATAGATTGTGTCTCTCTATCCTCACAGCAATCCCAGGAGCAAGGCACAAACCTATTCCAGAAACAGGTCGATTAGCGCTTTCAGAGGTGAACTGGCCTACTCAAAGTGCTGAGCTGGAGTGCTTCAGAGTCGTGAATAAAATTCAGTGCTCTCTGACTCTGGTTCTCACTTTTCTTGACACAAAAAAGTATAAACAAACTTCACTCATTTAAAATCAACATCAGTGAAGAAGAAATACCAAGGAAACACTGCCAGAATCTTTGCACCATAGTGTATGTAAACAATAGGGGTTTTCTGTGTATACAGGCTTTGATATCTGAAATGTTATACATATTCTTTTATTTTTCTCTAGGTTATTTATTATTAATTTAGTTGTCAACTAAATTTTCACCATCTTTCAAATATTTATGCATGAAATTCTGAGTATAATTTTTTTTAGTTTTTAAGAAATAATCATTTTGTCAAAATGAAATTTGTAAAACTGAAATCTGTTCTATATGTTTATATACAAATATTAATATCATCTTGTCAAGATAATATACATTTTATGACAAAATTAGAAGGCAATATATTTTGATCATCCCCATGTCATTCAATATATTAAGTATGTGTCTGTGAAATTCTTACATCCATTTAGATTATCCAGATAAATTATGTCTTATTTTGTGTTCACAACTAAAACATTGACTTTACAGTTTCTTACACTGTGTGAATTTTATTGTAGAAATGTAAACTTTTTTATGTTGCTTACTTTGAAAATCATGAAAGTTATTGGCTTCCTTCAATTAAAACACTTCTCATCTTTAAAATAGATATCATCTCCCCTTCTCATAAAATAGTTAATTTATATAGAATCTTATTTCTTATATTATGTTCCCATATTTTAGATTTTTTTCAGTGATATATTAAATGTTCTTCTTTAATAATTCTTCACTTTGCAAGATATATACATATACATATATATGCAAATATATATATATTCCTCATTCAAACTTTAAAAGCAAATAGGATTGATAGAACTCCTACTAAGATATTTTTTGTTTGTGTTTTGTTCTTGTTAGTATGATCATTGTTTGTGCTATATCCATCCAAGAAATATTGTAGAAATCAAGTAAATTTGTTGTCCTAAGCCCATGCTAGAAAGATCCTCTCAGTGTAAGACTGCTAAATGTGTGGTGATGAGCGACAGACAGCAAGAGAGAGAATGAGGAGAGAGAATGAATATGAGGCTTATCTCAGAGCTTGTAATATAAATTTGATACAAATATATGATTAATATAAAGAACATTTAGGAAATTAAAGAATAATGACTCATCTATAGCTTTTGAATCCTGAAGGGTTTTTGTGAAACTGTTTTCCATTTAGCATCAACCAGCCACACGATTTCTGGCCCCTGATTCTATCTTTTTCTCTACCTTGACTTCCCCATGATCAAGAGCAATGCTGCTCCATCAACATTGCATCAGAAGCAGCCACAACTTTAGAAACTATCTTTACACACCATACATTTAGAAAAGTTGTGTTTGTGTATCAGAATGAAAAGCTGAGCCATAAAGCACCATTTTAAAAACTGATACTGCTGCCCTTTGCAAAGTTCATGTTTGGACGTTTCTATCAGATCAAATTATAATCGCAACAAGGCACACTGTCTCTCCTCTCCTCTGTCTCACTGTCTCTCTGCTAAACTCTCTTCTTTCTCGTCTCCTTCCCTCCCTCTTTCTCCTTTCTTTCCCAAACTAAGAGAAAAGAACCTTTTAAAAGCCTTCAATCCAGTATTTGGAAAACGAAATAGGGAATCTGAGTCGGGATTTAGTGCTGCAGCGAGCAGTGGCTGAAGGTGTGTCTGAGGAGCCGCACACACTGAGCTCTGCATTTTCCTTGCTTCTCAAGAGGGTGACGTCCCCATTCAACACAGCGAAGTAAGAACTGTATGAGAACTAGAAGCCTTGCGGTCTGTGGGACTGGACAGTCAGGGAAATAGTGCATCTTAGGGCAATGACCATTAATGCCTGCTGTGGTCCTTAAAAAGGTGTGTGTGTGTGACTAGGAAATGAACTGAGAGACACAAAATCGCCTTGGCATTTCTGCAACTCTTCCCAGTGGAATTATCAGAAAGACCAGAGCTTGAGAACCTGTAGCCCTGTCAAGGTCTGGGGCTCTACCCTCCAGTGCCTGCAGAACTCTGCTGTTTGGGGTGTATTTCATGGCTTGAACCTGTCACCGCTGGGGAACGTCTGATAAGAAGGTGAGAGTGAACCTTCGGCCCAGACCACAGATCTGAACGTCACATGGGGAGTCAGCTTTGGAGGAAGAAGACCCCTCACAAGTAGATAAAAATTAAAGCAGACTATTCATTTAATGACCGAAGCCATAAAGGGAACCCTGCTGGAAGAATATTCTAGGAAGAGTTTATCTCCTTAGTATCTTCCCTTTGGCTTGTGTGAAAATTCGTATGTAGTTGTAAATGATATGTCTTATCTTCTTCAATTACTGCCACACTTCTGAAGTATGATATCCTATTTACTCCTACAACGAGGCAAAGGAGAACAAACCGAGAGCGCCGTGCCTTACACTCTTAGTCCTCTGGGCCGGTGACACCCTTGCCCACCACCTCCAGATGCTTAACCTGCCACCATCGGTGCCCACCACGCTGGAGCTGGACACAGCAGAAACATACTGTCCCTTTTCCACTGACCCTGCAGTGCATGGCCGCACCCCTGTAAACGGCGCCACTTCCCTGAAATGCTATCTGTGCACCTGTCAAAGGGCACTAACGTGGATACACTTAGTATGGACAATGGATAATGTTTTATTCTTAGCTAATAGATAAGAAAAAGTTCTGTAATTTAAAATAAGCCTTATAATTATAAGGCATGATTATAAAAAACAAATGCAAAATTAATGGTAGTCTTGCTTCTCCATAACCCTGTGGGAAGCAGAGCTACCTTAGCTTGATGGAAAAATACTAAGTCAGTGGAAGATACCAGGTGATTTCCTGCTTTGTCATATTAGGTTTTCACTTTGTTTTCATTATTTTTTTCTGTCGACATCATTTCAACATATCTAGGTATTTTATTGGCAATATTCCATCATAAAGTCCCCGGCCATGTCTCCAGAAATGAATTCAGTGTACAATGTACATCTTTCATCCCTGTTCAGAAATTTTTTTTTTTTAAGACTAGAGGAAAACGTGATCAGGAAACAACAGAGACACAGCATTTATTTACTAATTTCACACTAGATTGCTCTCTAAACAAGATGACATTTTTGGGAGGCTTGGATAATTGCATCCTTATTAATTGAAGTCATATATATATATATATATATATATATATAAAATGAAGAAAATATATTTTCTAGAAGAATATATTGTCATTCATAGAATAAAAGAAATAGATCTAATCCATTGTTAAGAAGTGGCTTTCATTTTTAGTAAGTATTTATTAGGGCCCATCATAGTTTATACCTTCATAGACTAGCAATCATAAAATATGACGTAAAATAATGCATATAGATATATTACCACCAAAGATTGATAACGAAGGAAAGAAGTACAATTAGTAGCTGTTCTCCAAAATTCTGCTCACATTCTATGTTAAACTCTTCACCGATACATAATTCACTCAATGGTCCTACATGTCTTCCATCATTTTATTCTTTAAAAGCAAGAAAAGCATATGTCATATTAGGCTATATTCCTTAGGCAAGTAGAAATTTTCATAAAAATTATAAATAAACCTGAAATTTTCCAAGAAAAAAAAATTGGTACTTATCTAGAAAATTGTTCCTCTCTAGTCTAAGCAAATTTTGAAAGCACAGGTTGTATTTAATATCAGTGTTTAGTGGGCAGAAAGGTACTTACTGACCAATGTGCACTGTGGTTTTCCCATGTGTGTGAACGTCTACCTCCTTCCAGAGATGTGAGGATTTGCCAATGGACACACAGCTTGCAAGGTCTTGTGAAAAAAGCTGGACTCCGAGGATTGAAATTCAAGCCATATCTGATTCTTTTCAAATTAGACACACAAAAACCTCATAAGCTTGTGGTAAATACCTACTTAGGAAACAAACATATTGTAGAGCCACAGATTGGTCATGTCTCTGTGACAATGGGCAGATATGCATGTGCCTTGAATAACACTTCAGAAATCTGCAACGTAGTGCAATCAGGAAGTAACTAGATTAGTTTTTATGTCTCACTGAACTCACAGGTTACCTTCCATATGAGAGCATCTTTCTACAAAAACAAAATCAAAGATCTTCGTCCTATTTCTATACATTTATAATTATGAGGCAAATTATTAGGGGGATTGTGTGGAATTGTGAAATAAGTTACTCAAAAGCTTAACTAGATGATGATAGGCCTAAAGTTGAAAAGGCAGTTATTCAGAAAGGCTATTTCTTCTAAATCAAGAAATTAGCAAGCAAACTATAAAATACTAAGTAAAACTCATGGCAGTATATCTCTTCAGAAGGATATAAAGAGGTGCTTTCTGTCACACATAGAAGTTGACCTCTCTATAAGAATACGATTTTGTTCTAAACAGTGTAAGAGGAGCATTTCATATTTACTGTGAACTAAAAATATCCAAAGCACTTCAGAGTAACCATTTAGCATTCTCTGGATAAAAGTCAGTGCTCATGGGTTGATGGGAAATGGTATCTTACAAAGACACCAGGATGAGAGGGAACAGGTGCCATAAAGTTGTTAGAATATTCTGGAAGAATGTGTAAAGGAAAAGATTGGCTAGTAACGCAGCATAGCTTAGTGTTGGTTTAAAATCTGATATACCTGAAAATAGACTCATAGATTACAAAATCTTAAACCTCTAGTTTAAAAAAATTTAATATAAAAATACATTTTGCTTCAATGTTCCTAAAACATTAGGAATATGCTAGGCCATTATGGAAATCACTCTAAGAAAACACATTCAGAGGGAGATACACAAGTGGAGAAACATCACTGAAGACAAAGTAAATAATGAACGGAAACTTAGGACTGGATTAGGATCTGATATTTAGCTCCTGTGCCTAACACAGCCAGCTGGGAGGATTTTCACGGTGATTGACTCCTTGCCTATTTTCTGCTGGCTTTTTTCTGAAGAGCTTACACACTGTCCACTATGTCTTCTGAGCCAGCTGCTCTCTGGCAGAGTCCCCATACTCCTGTTGAATCACATTTTGACAGAATGACAGACAAATTTGCACCCAGCCTCTGGAAGTTTGCTAGGATTTCACTAAATTAACCTACTGTGGCCTAATTGCTTCACTTTTTTTTTAGATTGAACAAAAGCAATAACAAAGAATGAAAATGTAATGAAGCACAGCTTGGAGAACTCTAATAATAAACATCTAGAAGAATCCTTTGCTTCTAAAGAAAACTCTGGGAATTTTATGGTCCTAAATTGATCAACAGAGCCCTTTTATCTGATAACACAATTTTCTCAGATTGCAGGCAGCAGGAATCTAAGAAAATGTTGTACCTATAAAATTGGATAGAGCCCAATAGCTTGAATTTTTACTTAATTTGAGAGGGTTTGTATATTTTTATTAAGATTCCTTCATTAGCCTTTAATGCTCAATTTTCTACTTGGGGAGGATATATTAATACCAGGTCCCAGCCCAGATGACAGCAAAATCTAATTAGAATGTGCTGCATGGGAGCAATGTTTCTGCTGCCTGGAACTTGTCTCCTCTCCTCCATGAGCACACACGGGTTTCACCCAGAGGGTTCGAGAATTCATCAGAGGAAAGTCATATGTGTGACCAAGTTTAGGGTGAGAAAATAATTATCAGATATGGCACTCCCAGATTCCTTGGCTTTAGAGATAAGAAAATCTTGTTTAGCCAGAAAACCTGAGAAATAAGATATTCTGGTTAAATTAATTTTTCTGCCTAAATCATCACAAAGGCATAAACATTGTAGGCTATTTGAAAAAACAGTGAAATATGAAATGAATATGAATCATGTTGGACATGATGGCAATAGTAATGTATTTATGATTCTCATTCTTTTGGAGGTCCAAGGTGCATACGGGTATGCACAGGATATGTGTGTGTTCCACTGAAGCCTAAACAGATATTAATGCAGATAAAGCACGTGTATGAGATATCATCTTATAAAAAGTAGGTATAAATGAGTTGGTTTAAGACAATGTATCAGTGTTTCTAAAGCAGCACATGGTTAGGTAACAAAGGGCAGCTGCCCCTGGAGGTAAACCAAGATGCAGTTGGAGTCATCCCCGGATTAAACGGGGAGCACACAAATGGAACCTAACGTGGTTCATGACGATCTGAAAACTTCAAGAATGGTTATACCCAGATCAATCCCCCTGAAGGAGATGGAACTTGGCAAAGAAAAATCCCCCAAGAAGAAATGTCAAGGTAAGGTCCAGATTTTTTTAAGTGTAAAAGTATGCTACAGATTAGAATAAATTTTCTCTATTTTTATCTTCCTCCCTGTTAATTTACCAGAAAATATATTTCGAGTTCATAGATCATAAAAGTCTCTAATCTCAGCAGTACCCAGCTGAGGCAATAGCTGTTTTGTGTAGCATCACTACCTGATACTATGTCTTCATCCTAAGCATATCTCCTGTCAAAGATGGGGTAATGGCTTCAAAGGGAGCACAACTGGATGGAGGTTTCAGGGTTTTTCTAACTGAAAAAAAAAATAAATAAATAAACTGGGTTGACACTTTCATTACATAAAATAAACTACAGTACACTGGCTGGCTTTCTTTTTTATCAGATACATTATTGTATGTGTAAAGAGGAAAACATCAGCAAAGGTAAAGCAATATTCACTACGTTTGCTATGTGAGCTAGTAACACGATTGTAACCTGTGGGAGGTACGTGTTTTTCAGCAAGTGTGTGCCCTCTTCTTAGAGACTCGTAGGTAAAGTTCAAGGAAGCACGCTCCTCACTGCTCCTGACACTCTAGCGTCAATGTTATGCAAGTTCTAAAGCTACAGGGTCCTTACAGTGGCTTCTGCACTTGTGAAATACTTTCGAGTATCTGAACAAACTACAAATATTTAACAGTCAAATATCTTTACAGTAAAAGATGCATTAATATGTAACAAATTATCAGAAAGATCATACATGATAAGTTCACTTTATCCCAGAGATGCAAAGATGGTTCAATATAAATCAATAAACAGAATAAATCACATAAAAATAAGCAAAGATAAAAATCACATGATCTTGGGGATATTTACAGAAAATAACTTGGACACAGATTCAAGTTTATAATAAAAATTCTGACAAAATGTGTGTAGAGAGACATTACCTAAAACAGCTAAAAGTCAATTATACAAGCCCACTACTAACACCATGTTAAACTGGGAAAACATTGGAAGTATTTTATCTAAAATCAGGAAAAAAACAAGAGTGGATTCTCTTACCACTCTTGCTTGAGCTAGTACTCAAAAGTTTAGTGGAGTAATCAGGCAAGAGAAAGAAATAAAAAGGATGGGTATAAAAAATGATCTATGTGAATGATATGATTCTTTACATAGAAGACCAAAAACCCACCAAAAAGCATGTAGAATAAACAACCTCAGCAAAGTAGAAAGGTCCAAAATCAATTCATAAAAATCAATAGCTTTCCTGTACACCAACCATAAACCCACTGAGAAAAAAATTCAGGGAATAATTTTAAAAATATGAAATATTTACAAATTAATCTACACTAGAAGGTAAAAGATCACTATAGTGAGAAGTGCTTTACTCTGAAAATAGAGCTTAAAGAAACATCAGAAAATGGAAAGTCATACAGTAAGCTGGCAGGAAAAATTAATATTGTCAAAATGGCCTTACTCCCCAACATGATATAGAGATGTAATATGGTTCCAATCAAAATATGAAACAGCACTCTTACTGAAGTAGAAAAATATATTAGAATATAATAAAATATATTATGGAACCATAACAAAACCAGAGTAAGAAAAACAATCCTGCATAGGAAAAGCAGAGCTGAAATCACCATGATCTCAGACTTCAAACTATATTACAAAGACACAGTGTTGAAATCAGCATGGTACTGGCACAAAAATAGGCATATGGATTGGAGAGCACAATTCAGGATTCAGGAACTACACAGGCACCTTCAACCAATATGTATGAGAAACAGGAACTTCTTTTTCAAATGATGCTGTGGAAATTGGCAATACATACACAGAAGAATAAATGTACATTCTCATTGTGTACTAAGGTCAAATCAAAATGAATCAGCTACCTAGATATAATTCAATGGTATAAGTGCCTACCTGAGTTCAATTCCCAGAACCAAACCAAATATATATATATATATATATATATATATATATATATATATATATATATCAGAGATCCTGCATCTGGTGGAAGATAAAATAGTTAACTTTTGAAGTCATTAGCATAAGCAAGGACTTTCTGAGTAGAACTACAATTGCACAAGCAATAAAACCAACAATCAATGAATGGAATTGCATTAAATTAAAAATCTCCATGCAGAAAAGGAACCAAATAAAAAAGTGAAGAAAGAACTTACATAATGGGAAAAGTTTTTGCCTACTCCTGTGAAAGAGGACTAATATCTAGAATATTCTGTGCAAAAAGCTAAAAATAAATAGAGACCTAAAGTAGAAGGCAATCAAACAGTGGGAAACTGAAATGAAGAGACACTTAGCGAATTAAGAAGTAGTAATAACTGAAAGGTACAGGAAACTGTGTTCGGCATCCTTGGCCATTAGGCAAATGAAAAGTCACAACAACAGTGAGATTCCAATTTAAGCCAGGAAGAAAGGCTACCGCCATGGTGACCCTGGGCATCAACACTGGGCCTCCCGGCAGCTGATCCCTCAGCACAAGGAAACACTGGACCCAGGGCTTCGACACTGCCCACAGTGTGGAAAGGACTGGAAAAGCATTCAGGCAAAGGGCCGCTTTAAAGGGGGATTAATGCAAAATGCGGTTCACTGGCATATTTTTAACTTAAACAGTCACCATATGTTTCAATCAGAACTCTTAGGTTCCAGAATCTATTGGACTTGGCAATATGCATGAATTACGCTGGTAAAAATGAAAGCTATTTCTGCAATCTGCTTCCCTGGTATGTGCTGGGTTTGTTCTTGCAGTCCTAAATCAGTAAATTAAAAAATAACAATAAAAATAAAAGCAATCCACTTCCGCAGTTTTAACTGTGACCTTAGTCATGACCTTCATTCTTGCCCTGTCTCTCCATCTGTCGGTTTTATGCATCGAAAGTCTGAAAAATGTATTTGGAGTTCTGTTTTGTTCCATCGGGCTACTTTCAAATTTTCAGTAGGTTCAAAAAATTGCCATACAGTCTCCATGCCTGAAATCTTCACACCAAAACTACAGAGCTGAAGTCTCAGAATCTGAATCCATTAGAAAAAGTTTTTCAGATAGCTCAGTAACAATACAATGTGCTTAATTCAAGCAGCAATAATAAGCAATTTTTTAGGATTTGGGCTTCAACTTATTTTTTACAAGAAGTACTATAAATCATTGAATTATTTTTACTGTTACTGAGTATCTAATTAGTGTTTCATGCTGATTTCTGAGGTGCTTCACCTTTGTGTCAGTTATAAGACTATCAATTTTGTAAATTTATTTACAGAACTGACATTCCAGTTCTATAATAAACACAAAGATAACTATTTTTTTCCATTTTTTGCTTTCTACTTTTAAACTCACCTAGGTCACAAGGAAGATCCCAATTATTTGTTACACTGAGATATGAAGTCATTCTTACAGGAGTTCGCTGACTTGAATTATTAAAATATAATTCCTTTAAAGTCAGTTCATTTCTAAGGTTAAGAGCAAACTTTGCATCTATACATCAGAACCAGGAAAAATAACACCTAGTTAATGATATTAACATCTATTGACAAGAACTTCAGAATATCAAGCTGATCTGCAGCTTGAGAAAAAGGTGAACTCTACAAGTATCAGAAATTGGTGATTTTTTTTAGTGTTTGAATTTAAACACTGGATAAAATTCTTTCTAAGTCTGTTAATGAAGAAATGCACAGAGAACAAGATGAGAATGCAGAATGTGGAATACTCCAGTGTAAAATCACAAGCTGATCTCAAAAGGGAACTCAAGGAGAGCAGAAAAAAATATTGTTTTCATTCTCATAAAAAATAAATGAAGTCATACAAAGTAAGATGTTATGCAACATCCAACTGTAGGCCTTTTACAAACCCTCTTGACAATTCAACTAAAATCAAAAGAAAATAAATTTTTCTATGCCAAGAATATTTATCACAAAATAGAGATCAGACAGGATAATTAAAAATTTGAGTATTTTAACATTTCATTTAATTATTTCTAGTTTCAAATATTGTATACATATGGTATTACCTTTTATTTTTGAGTGATTTTAATTTTTATGTATTTTATTTTTCTGCATAGTCCATTCTTTTGATGTTTTCTTTATTAAATGTCAACATCAACTAGGACCATCCATACAAGTTAATAAAATGTATAATCTTGTCACTATATGTCACCTCATATTATTTTTATATCAGTTTATGATTCCATTATGAGTTTTTAAAAGAAAGCTTCTGAAAGTTTTAGCATAACCTTCTCAGAAAATGACTCCCTGATCATTATACTCACTCATTATTATTTAAATATGTAATATTTCAACAAAAATAACATTTTGAAAATTTCCTGGAAGAGCTAAAACTTAGGATTTCTCATTTTGTATCCTGAAGCTTGATATTTGTCAAGAAGTATGAGATCTCACTAGAAAGAAGATTATAGTTTCATGACTTGAAAAAACTTCATAGTGCAACTTTTCCTTGTTTGATTTTCTTTAGATGCACTGTGGTTTATACATACTGAACCATTTTCCAGCTTAAGTAAAATTTATCAAACAAGTTAGACAAGTAGCGTAAAAACAAGACACCACTGGGAAAGAGTCCTCTGTCAGCCACATTACTTTGTAGTTTATGGGCAAATGAGAGGAAAGGGTAAATAAGACTTAAGACAAAAGGCAAATTAATCAGTAAAGAAACAATGTTTAAATACAAGTTTTTATTTTATGCAAAAGAGAAAAAACACAGAAAAGAAAAACAAAAAGGCAAAAGACACAAACAACAAGCAACCAAAAGCAATGACAATATAGGCTTTCTAACAAGATGATAGGAATTTAACAATAGTTGTCATACTGCATATTGCGATCTTCAAAGGAACTGCTTAGATTACCAGACACAGACATGCAAAATTGATCGAATCATAGGGGAGAACTGTTCTTTCGCAAGAACTAATAGAATCTGTAGTACAGTGGTACGTATTTATGTCTTTTTCTTTTCCCTCCCTGCTTTCCTCCTTTCCTCTATCCCAATTACATTTCCCCTGTGAGCAGTTTCTTGCTGTTGCACATTGTTTATTGTAGATTTTGGATCATATTTGCTCTTTCAGTTTCTTACACTAGGGAGACAATACGGTATTTACACACGTGAACTTGATCTGTCTCACTTGAGAGAATGGTCTCCAGTCACACCACCCTGAACACACCAGGTCTTGTCTGAAATATAAATATTAAAACCTGCCTCATGAGCAGACATTGCGTTCACCAATGCGAGGGCCAGCCTGGCCAGGCTGGGCACCACCTCCCACAGGACGTGCGGCCTGGTTCTGAGGACAACAGCAGCGGCGGTGCCTTGACGAGGAGCGAGGGCCGAGCTGCTCCTAAGCAGATTCTTCTTCCCAAACTGACAAACCGGATGAATCACTCGACTGCCAACTTCCAGGAGGAAAGTAAAAGAAAGCATAAAGGGAATCTGGATTCCATGGTGTCCCTTCCCTCTGTTTTAACATCTCTGAGACCTACCCCACTTCTGGGCACCAGTGATGGCTGAGACCACTGCTGGACAAACAGGAACAACACGATGGTCATGGGTGCCCGCTCGGGCCTCTCCTGCTTCTTATTTTCAAGGAGGTAACCCCATGATCACAAGCCTCCAAGACCATTTGATAGCAGAATATAAATACAAATATTTAGTGTTTTCTGAAACACTTACCTTGATCCAGTCTGGGAAAATTAAGAAAATGCCATCTTTAACAATGACAGATGGGCACGGGCTTAAGTGAAGTCAGCCAGACACACTGCATTGAATATGAGAAATCCAAAATATAAATTAAAAAAATAAAGGATAGATCATCCAAAATAGGTAGATGGGACATTTGCAAACGGGAAAGGACCAAGGGATGGAGGGAAGAGGAGAGCAGAAAAAGGGGGTGCAAAGGGGTTCAGGTGTGCCCTGTGCATGGGACCAGCTCCCCAGGAGGAACATGGGCAGATGAAAAATAAAAATGGAAAATGGAAAACCAGACAATCTTCTTTTGTGTGTTCAGAAGATTCAGGAATCATAAAAAATAAGCCACATTCATTAACCACAGGAGAGCTTATTCCACAACGATAGAGCATAAATCCGAATTATAAAATATATCGTCAAAACTGCAGCTTTTCCTTGTGTGTCCATACAATAGTGGTGAGTTTTACAATCAATGGTATCTTACAGTCAATAAAATAAGAGTGATAGAAGACATGGAAATCCTAGTGAGCATTCCCTCTATGCCTCACTGAGCACTCACGTGTGTTAATTTTATGTGATCATTAAAAAAAACTGTAAGAAGAAAATTAATACTACTGTTATGTCACCGGATGGAAATCTGAGATACAGATGGTTATACAACTATCCAAGATCATATAACTGTTAATTGTACAAATGAAGCCTCAAAGCTCATCTAGCTATAAAACTCAACTGACAAACCCTGCACCAAATTGTGACACCCTAGATGCTGTTTACTTGAGAAGAACCATCTTATCCAGAGAGAAATTAATAACCTTGGTGCTAAAATTACAATAGAAAATACTATCCCTCTTTAGAAAATCTTATTACCTCTTATTTTAAAAATGTAATAGCATGCTGTCAAAGGCACATCTTTGAAAGAAATGGTAAAGATCTGTAGTAAAGTACTTCAAAGTTATTGCTAAATAAAAAATATCAGCCCATTACATCCTAGGGTTTAACAGCTACACGTCTCCTTTTATGTACGAATAGAGGGTAGAAGAATGCATATATTATATGGATACTGAGGGGAGAAAAAAAATTAACCAACATTGGATCGAATTGTTTATGGGAAATTAGGTTTTAGTTCTATTTGGCTGTAAAAAGTAGTGTTTACATCCTCAAATGAAATGAAACTTAAACAGAGCTTAAAATGTTATCACTTTGAATATTTAGATACAGAGTGTGTATGCAGAGTACTCCCAAATAAAAATTAATTCCATGTATATGTGAGACTATGTCACTTACACAGTGGGCAAAAAGACAAAAAAGGTCAAATTTATATCTATTCATGTTATCAAAATGACCTCTTATGATTAAAAATCTTTCTTGCAATTTACTTTTACAATAAATGTATGATATATTATTTAAAAGAATGTTACTCAATGAGGAAACATTACTTAGCATGTTGTATAGGAATGCATATTTTCTTTTTTTCAGAGTTAATAGAAAATCATTTTGTTTTTGTTCATTTCTATTTCTGACCATTACACATCAAAATGCATGTACATGTGCCAACCACTCACAATGAAGGCATTCATGACGTACTGATAAAAGATAAAAGGTTACTTTTGTTGCTTTTGTGTTTCTTTCATGGTTACTCCTCAGAACTTTTGGCATCATGGAGATGAAAACTTGCCTTGTAAAACACATTTTTCGGTTTCACTGTAGACACTTAGCGAGTAGGTTTGTACAGCCCAATGTATCTGGGGCACATTACCTTTTATGTAATTATGACTGTAGTCATACCTAGACACAATCATAATGGAAACCAGCCAGAGGTGGAGGTCTGTAGTGCAGGTGAGTTTCCCTTGCTTAAAAAGAGTGCAACCCAAGTATTCCCATGTATTAGGACAGCACAGAAAGCCAGTGGCAAAAATATATGAGCATCCAGACCACTTTACCTGCATACAAAGGTCATGTTCCACATCTTCAGCGAGTGCAGTTGGCATGGGGAAAAAAGTCATAATTTGGATCAGAGCCATCAAAGGATTTTCAGTGAATAAATGGAATGAATTTATCAAGCTTCAGAGTGTTCACAGCTAGAATAGGTTTATTTCAGTTTTTTGCAAAAAATAACACGAATTTACAAACTGAAAATATTGGTCACAGATGGTCCTAGAGGATACACCGGATTGCAAGAAGTCACACATGCGCTGGGAAAGCAGTAGTCACAGTGGAGGGCCGAGACAAGGAGGCATTCAGCGCCCAGCAGCGCGAGGAACCCTGGTAACTCGAGTGGGAAACGCCTGCACAGTTTCCTGACACAATTTGGGGGAAGAAGAAATGAGATACCAGAAGTAATTTGAAAGAGTTTAGTGATTTTATTGCAAAACTTACTGGTTGCTATTTGGATAACTAAGTAGGTGACTCTTCTTGTAATATAGTATGGCATAATTTTATGAGCAGCTAAATCCTGTACGGTCAGGTATTATTAGCTCAAGTATCGAGATTTACCATTAAATAAAACTTTGATCCCTAATTCTATAAAATATTCATTGTGAAATATGAAGTGTCAAAATTCACAAACATCACCCAAACAGCATCAATTTCTTTTCAGAAATAAGTTTGTCCTTAAAATCCACAATTTTTAAATAGTCACCCTTAGAAAAATCATTACATCTGTTTTATTAATACACATACATGCATAGTGAGAGAGATCATATGTTCAAGAAAATTCAAAAATCTTCCAATCAAGAGTTATTAAAACTATATTCATATAAGATAGTCTAAGAGTTTCCCACACAAGTTCTTGCTGAGATTTTTTTTCCTATTCTTTCAGAAACACATTGGAAAACAAAGATAAAAGAGAATTCTCAAATAAGTCATTTACTAACTGAGAATTTAATTGTGAAGTTTCCAACCATGGTCTGACTTGTTATCATCTTTTGTCCAGGGTTGTAAACCTTTCAATTCATTTATATTTATAAACAATTCCTACCACATTATATGCATGGATTATTAGGAATGTTTCCCAGCAGAATTCTGTCAAGTTTCTGTACACAATTAATTAAAAGTTCTGGAATTTTTTTTTATCAAACTTTTACAGTGGGTTAGAATATCTGAAATCTAAACAGAGAGTCTCTTTTAGCCCAAATGACTACTCATTCCTTCATTTGCAAGGCTTTTTATTTTATAGATTTGAAAAGAGGGATTAAGGCTATTGGCGGAGTCACCTTGGACAGGATGTGGGTTTGCTGATAACAGAATTATGTTGCAAAGGAAAGGAAGCCAGACTCTGTATCTAATTAACAAACCAACTGTGATTTTAAAAAATCAAAGAGAGAACTAACCTAAAACTATGATCCCACCTGCCAAAAAATAGAGAAAATGTAACGGTCAGCCTCTGACCTTGCAGCATTTGCAAACCATGTATATCTGTAGAGACTCGAAGAAAGCTTTCATGTCCCTTCTACAGAGTAAAACTCCTAACCCTATAACTTTAACCCGGCCTTTTCTCAGCAGCATTTCTAAATCATTTATGGAGCTTTTAAACCCTGTTACTCCTTAAGCTCCATCACTCTGAGATTGGGTTTAGCGGCCTGCAGGAGGAACAGAGGGGTGACATTATGTGTACACACATACATAGTCATTATCTGTTACAGAACTGGGATTAAAAGCTGTATTCCATTCCATTCTGTCAAAATTCAAATTCTGGGGAATTTGCATAAAAACATATGCATCCCCTTGATCTTCACAGTTTTCACTGGGTTTATCCCCCATTTCCCTGGGTAGTAGCCTGAATTGTGAAAGATTAATGTGGTTTGTGTGGACAGTGGGTAATAGACCAATGTATAGGGGAAGGATAAACTTGCAAGTGACACAGTGTTTATTTCCAATGAATATACCACTGTAGAGTACTCAAAACTTCGAAAACCTTTCACATTTATTGTATTACACGTCTTTGTTTTATTGCAGTTTTTGATTGTTTTTCTTTTAGAATCAAGGGCAGTGGTTGAGTTAATCACACAGCTTTATGCGCGGTCTAGTAACACAGTCGGTGCAGACAGCGTCTCTGCTGTGTCTACAGCAATGCTCCGGACTCTCCTCTTACCCCACAGTGGGGCAGAGATTCTTCACTGCTTTCTCCTTGTGAGGGAAAATACCCAACACCTACAATTTAAAGGATGAGAGGTTTACCACGGCTTGTGGCTTTTTGGGGGCTCAGTCCGTGGAAGGCTCACGTCAAGGCGGGGAACTGTTACAGAGTCTGGAAGAGGAGAGCTTTTCACATCCTAGAGATAAGGAAGCAAAGAGAGAAGGGAGGAACCAGATAGGAAAATGCACCCTGGGAGGGTGCTCCAGCTTCCCAGCTGTCTCCACCACCTTGGGGCACATTCAGCGGTGGCTCCGTCCGTGGACCAAGCCATTGAGCACCACAGAAGCCCCATGAGCCGGTCACCTGCTGAAGTCCACTTCTGAACACATCTGTGCAGCCTTTCCAGGTAAAAACCCAAAAACTACCTGAACTTCACCATGGGACTCTGCTGTGCATAAACACAGTCAAGACCAAGGCTGAGCAAGTCCTGTTATTCCCAGTTTTACAGAAGAGAAAGCTGTAAGTAGCCAGCTTGTTAGTATGAATGTTTACGAATCAAAATGTGAATTCAGACAGCAGAGACCTAGAGTCCAGAGGAGGCAGCCCTCTCCACGGCGAGGTGGACTGGCAGGCTCACCGAGGGTAAGGGGGTGCTGCTTTGCACAAACACTTGCTACAATGAAAAGTTATCATTCACACTTTATTCTCATCAGTCTGATACACAAACATTGCTTCGAATTACCGCATTAACCTAAAACCCTTGATTGGTAGATAGATGATAGAAGGCATTTTCTCAAGTTTAGTAGCTGTTTGCATTTGTTCTGTGCTTAGCAGTCTGTTTAGTTTATTTACCTATTTCTTGCTAACATTTTACTAAAATATGATTATCATGCAATGAAACGGACAGATTTCAATTGGTCAACCAGACAAGTTTAGAAAGTTGCATATAACTCTGAGCAGCCAGAGACGAGCACAAGAGGAGGCCGGGACGATTCCAAATCCGCCGCTCCAGGAAGCCTGGGGTGTCTTTCTGGTTCTCCCCTCCTGCGGCAAAGCCTCCTCCAGGCAGAGCTTCTGTTTCCACCGCTGCAGGGCCGGCTTCTCCGCGATGGGCCGCCGGGTCTGAAGGAAGTCACGCAGTATGTGCACATCTGAGTCTCAATTCTTCCCTTTAGCGTATTGATGCTTAGCTGTGTTATGTATTGATAATTTATTATTGTATTCATTATTATTCTACCAATGAATATACAGTAATTTTAATGTGCATTCTCTTGTTAAGGTCATTGATCCCATAAAATCTTTTGCTATCTTCAGTATGGTTGCTATGTACATTCTGTGCAAATTCTCTTTAACTCATAATTTTTTTTTCAATTCCCTCAGCTAACTATCAAAGACTAAAATTACCAAGTGATATCTTAGAAATACGTTTTATTTTGTTTGAAAAGTGCAAAATAATTTTCCAAAGTAATTGAGCCATTTTAAATTTCTACCGGGAATTTATAAGAATGCCAGTTGCTCCCCACCCTCTCAAGTATCTGCAGTTTTTATTTGTTCCATCCTTGTCCTTTCAGGCAAAATGAAATGACAGTTCATTTTGCACTTAATTTTCTTTGTCTTGGAGACCTTTATTTGTAATTAGGCCATTCATATATTTTTTCTTCTAAAATATTTAATTTCTGATCTTTTATAAAAAAGTATTTTCCATCTTTTAAGTACTAATTTGTGAAAGAGCTTGATGAATTCCAAGAAAGTCATTTGTCACTTAACAGTGTTGCAAATAATTTCCCTATTTGTGATTTAAATATTCATTTTCTTAATTATGCCATTAGAAGAGCAAAATTTTTTAGTTTTTATAAAATTTGATGTATATTTATTTTTACTTATTGTAATATGTATTATCAAGAAGGAGAGAAAAGCTTCTTGTGGAAGTTCTGTTTACATTTAAATCTACACTTTATCTCTAATTAAATGTTGTATGATAAATATCAAAGAGATCAGGTTTTCTTTTGTTTTCATATGAAAACAGTTTAGCATCGTTGTTAAAAAGAAGAAAATCACTTATCAAAAGAAGAACTCATATCTAGAGTGTATAAAGAATCTTTTAAAATTCAGTCGCAGTAAAACAAACAATTCAATCATCAACTAAACAAAACACAATAGAACAAATTTCACCAGAGACGTGACAGAGATGGCAAAATCCAACATCAGTCACCACTGTGCAGTTACAGGCTAATACTACCGCGTGAGTTTTCACTGCTCATGGATTTAAACTGTTAAAGTTTTAAAAATAGTAGTAGTGCACAATTCTAGTGAGGATGTGAAAACAGTGATTCTATCATAGTGCTCATGAGACTTCGAATGTGCATAACTCTGGGAAATGATTTGTCACTTTCTTAAATTTATAAAAATATACTTAGCATGTGAGACAAAAATCATATTCCTAGGTGTTTCAGAGAAACACAAACACAAAACCTGCACATTTGTTCAAAGTAGTTTTACTTGTAATAGCAAAAAGAAAGAAGGAAGGAAGGAAAGAGAAAGAAAGAAAGAAAGAAAGAAAGAAAGAAAGAAAGAAAGAAAGAAAGAAAGAGGGAGAGAGAGAGAAAGAAAGAAAGAAAGAAAGAAAGAAAGAAAGAAAGAAAGAAAGAAAGAAAGGAAGGAAGGAAGAGAGGGAGGAAGGAAGGAAGGAAGGAAGGAAGGAAGGAAGGAAAGAAGGAAGGAAGGAAGGAAGGGAAGAAAAAAGAAAAAGAAAGACACACACTAGGAACAAACAAAACATGCTACAGTAGATAAGTGGCTGAAAACATATTGTGGCCATGCACCCCTGTAATCTCAGTGTATAACACCCAGAGGCTAAGGCAGGAGGATCAAAGTTTGCTTGCACCTTGAGCACCTTAGCAAGACGCTGTCTCAACATTTTAAAAGGAGAACATCCGTGAATTTGACAACTCAATGAGGCTTTTTAATTATGCTTCTGATTTATGTTCACACTGGCTTGTGTTCTCGCACATTTGGTGATCTTGATCTTGACTCTCTATGTGTTTGCCTGTGATTTATGATATATGGTTGTATGTATACATAAGAACTCAAAAAATGCTAAAAGTGGATAGACAAATAAATTAATAGGTTTGGGTGGTGATAGCAGAGTGGTACAGGTTTGCCTAGGAGATGCTAGGACCTGAGTTCAATTGCTACACAAGGAAGGAAGGACAGAAAGGAGGAAGGAAGGAAGGAAGGAAGGAAGGAAGGAAGGAAGGAAGGAAGGAAGGAAGGAAGGAGAAAGAAAGGAGAGGGAAGTGGAAAAAGGAATGAAAGAGGAAGGGAGACAAGGAGGCAAAGAGGAGGGAAGGAGAGAGACAGAGAGGGAGGGAAAAACAGAGGAGGAAACGTCACCAATGTTATGAAGCACTACCCTTCAATAAAAGGGTTGGAGATTTTGATTCACCTAACAACTTGAGCAGATTGAAGGGGCCATGCTGAAGCAAGAGTCAGCAACAAATGGTCATATATATTATATACAAATTAATCTGATATACTATATATTTAGAGAAAATCACAGATAGTTTGAATTTTTTTTATTTTAAAGAGAATGAAACAAGAGAACAGAACAAAGCAAATCAGAACAGAACAATGCAAGCAACAAAGAACATCACAAAACAACCAGTCATCAACAGTAGCTACCATTAATGTCTCTTTTCTTAGACATAGTTGAGCATAGCTTCACACACAATAATGTCAAACATAGCAAAATACTATAAAGCCATTCAAAAGAATGAAAGCATTATAGGACTTCAAAACCAAATAACAGGAAATGAACAATGACTACTATAATACCTCATTTTCCTCAAAAAATTTCTTTATACCATCTCACATAATAAAATCAAATAAAACACAACAGGATGCAACCAATCAAAACAGAAGAACAAAATCATGGTAGGACTTCAAAGCAAGATGACAGTAAATCAGCAATGGCTGCCATAATGTCTTGTTTTCTTCAAAGTAGCTGTTCATACCATAACCCATAATAAAATCAAATGAAACAGAATAAAACCAATGAGTGAAAGCATTATAAGACTTCAGAGCAATATAATAGGAAACCATGATTACCAGAAAATATCCCATTATATTCAAAATAACTGCCCCTCCCATCTGACAGCATGAAATCTAACAAAATAAGACAGAACAAAGCTAAATCTTAACAAAATTGTGTAATGAATGCAAGAGTTCAAGATAAGACAATAAGAAACTGACATTAGTTTCCACCTTTCCCTCCCAGGTGTTTCTTCCCCTTTGCTCTTACATTAACTATTTTGCTTTTAGATCCCATTAACTCCTTCTGTTTCTTATGCTAGGGTTCATGCATATGAGTCCAAACTGTTTCAGCCATGAACATGATCTCCAGTTGTGTCTATTTATCTACAGGAGCCTTGAGACTAATCTACTTTATAGCTGGGTAGCTTTCCACTGCATCAAAATACCACATCTTTCTTATCCATTGTGCAGTTGATGGGCAAGTTACTCTTGCTTTTTTGTTGTTGTTGTTTTCCTGTTACATGGAACAATTGTCTTCTCTCCTTTGATTTTTAGTCCATTAATTTGCTTTCCATTTAAATATGTTTTTTGTATATAGTATATCGATGGATCTTGTTTCTTGATCTACTCTCCCTGTGTTGCTTTTTATTGCTGACCTGAGGCATCTGCATTAATGGTTACAACCGGCATACATTGGTCTGTCTCTGCCTTGCTGTCCTCCTGTTGTTGGCCCTCCAATTTTGGTAGACATGAATTCCTTCAGTTGTTCTTATTATGGAAGTATCTTATTTTTCCATCAATTTAGAAAGATAGTTTTGCTGGGTAGATCAACCTGGGTTGGAAGTTGTTTTCTTTCAGGGTTTGAAACACTTCACTCCAAACTCTTCTTAACTTGGTTTGTATTGATAAGTCTGCTGTGATTCTGATTGGTTTTCCTTTATAGGTGATCTGTCTCTTTTCTCTAACAGCTTTTAATATTCTATTCTTGTGCTGAATTTCTGGGATCATGATTATTATATGTCTGGGTGTAGATTTACTTTGGTTATGGCTAGTTGGAGTCCTGTATCACTTATCTGCATACCAGATCCATTTCCCATGTTTGGGAAGTTTTATTTTATGACTTCTGTGAATATCCTTTTAATTTCATTTGTGTTGACCCCTGCTTCTTCATTAATACCTATCACTCTTAAATTATGCTCGTTTGCATCATCTTGCAGCCATTGAGTTGTTATTTCCTGATTCCATGTTATTTTTAAGAGATCTTTCCTTTCACAATCACTGGCTGCAATCCTATCTTCAAGGTTTGAAAGTCTATCTTCAGTCTCTTTCAAGCAGTTTTGCCAGTTTTTGATTGAATTTTTAATTTCTTACATCTCTCTTTGACTGTTTCATGCATTGTAATTCCTTTCTACATTCATTCATGGTTTCCATCATTTTCCTATGCTCCTCTTTATTGTCTATGTCTTCTTTAGACTTGCTGAACAATTTTTTCACTATGTTTGTGATTTCTTCTTTTACTTGAGACATTATTTCTGATTTGACTGCTTTAACAATTTCATGGAGTTGTTTCCTTACTTCAGTTGCTATCCTCTCGGAGATTCCAGGTGTGTGACTTCCATTTTCTTCCATGACTGTGTCTTCCAGACTTATTCTGTGTGAGCTAGAGGTCTGGGTTTGTCTTTTGCTCCTTCGTCTTGACTGAGTTCCTCCCAAAAGCTGGTTGTGGGATCCCAGGCACTTCCCATGTTGGCCGCCCCTAGGCAGTGTAGGGGGATGGGACAGGCTCCTGGGTTCCTCTAATTCCAGATTTACAGGGAAGCAGTAGGGTGTGGAGCAAGCTTCTCTAGACCTGTGCAGCTACACTGGGGCTTTGCTGATGATCAGGGGTGCATGGAGGTGGGGCTGCTTCTCTCAGCCTGTGTGTCTGCACTGGGACTCCCACGATGGTGGCAGATACACAAGGGTGTGTTTGTCTGATTCTGCTAGTGATGATGGCTGCCTGAGGGAATCAAAGGCCTCCAATGGTGGCCTACGGATGCACAGGGCTTACCTGGCTGTGTGTCCCTGCTCCTGCTGACTGCCTGCAGGAAGAAGCCTTCTGGTGGCAGCTTCCGGAGGGTGAAGGTGGATCTGCTGGTTCTCTCTGCCCACACTGGCTTCCTGTAGGACGTGGCCTTTTGGTGGCAATGCACAGCCGGCAGAGGTGGATCTGTCTGTTTCCTTCAGCCCACACTAGGCATACAGAGGAAAGGGCCTTCCAGTGGGGGCACCAGGTAGGCAGAGGTGGGTCTTCTCCTGGGTCTCTCTGCCCACTCTGTGTGATTTTAATTCTTGAATCAAACTTGAACTCCTGAGATATACCTTACTTGGCCATGATAATTTTATTTTTATGTATTCCTGTATTCATTAGTACTTTGTTAAAATTTTTGCATCTATACTCATGGAAACTTTTAATAAGTATTTCTCTTGTGTTTTAGGGGGGTTTTTTTGGCATGCTTTGGTACCAAATTACCATTGGCTCCATAAAATGAAGTGGAAATTGTTCCTTCTCTTGTTTTCTGAGTGTTTCTTTACTTCCTCTGTAGTTTCCTATAAATATATACTATTGTAAAACAGTTTTATTAAAAAGTACTTTCTTCACTCCATCGTATTTGCTTAAGCACCTTGCTGAGAGATCACAGGGCCTCTGTGTGGGAAGTTTCCTTCTGGGCTCTCTAGTGTCTTCCTTTGGTGTACGGCTTTAGCCCTGTGCTGATAGCACGCTTCACAGGGTAGAGAGTGGTACTGCCAGACTGGGGCCGTTCTTTCCTTAAGTCTGAGGAAACCCATTTTGTCTGTTATCCTAGGTCTGGTTCTGTCCTAATTGACCAAGTGACAGTTAGTAAAGTGCTGTGCAAAGTTTTAAGCTCCTTTTGGCTGATGGCTTTCAAATAGCTTAGATATCTACAGTGCTGCCCCTCACATCTTCCTCGTGCTGCCTCCCCGCCAAGATTCCTCACACCAGCGTCACTGGCTCTGCCCTAACACAAAGCACAGCTTGCGTGGGAACCCAGAGGACCCCCAGCTGGAGATGCCTTATCTATGCACAATCACTTTATCTTTCTGTGTCATACCTTGGCTTTCAAGGAAGGCTTCATAGGAGTGTGCTCTGTGGTGTCAAATATCAAACACCCACATAGCAAAGCTGAGAATTCTTTTAAAAACTTCCAGAATCACCTGTAAATAAGGACTTTAAAAAAATATACAGTACATTTATGTGAGTTCCAAAATCACATATGCTATACCATCTCCAAGTTTTTTCTTCTACAAGATATGTATATTATCTCTTTTACATCTGAAGCAAATTTTATGATTAGTGTTACCTATTATTTTTAAATACTTCCAAGAGGGTTTCACATATCTATTTTGGAAAAATCTTGTTATTGAATCTTTCAGTTCTTAAGCATGTTTCTGTTTGTGTGGATTATCTTCCCTTTCTCTCAAGAAACCTACATGCCTTAAATGTAAAGATCTCACTAATATTTGATTGAATTTATTCCTAGTTTTCAGGTTATTTCGGTATTATGTAATTCAAATATTTGGAGACTTCTTTTTTTCAATAGCTTATTATTAATATACAGAAATATAAACAATTTTATTGACATTGAATCCTGTATCTTTGTATTTGAAATGTTAGCTTCAATTTTTAAAAGATCTTAATGGTTTAGCATGTAAATAATGATGTTCCCTGTGAAAATTACAGCTTCAATTTTAATAATAAATTTCAATCATTAGAAGAAAATAATCATTTTTAAAAGTTCTGCTTGTGTTTTGCTTAGACATCTTTAAAATAGCAGTACTTTAATGTTAATTTTAATCCAAAATAACAGTCAAAAGCAAGCTGCACTTTCTATTAAATGAAAGGTTCTCATGCCACTTGCCTAATAATTATTTATTTTAATTCAACTTTTCTAAAATACTGTACTCAATGGACTCACTTGAAAACATTTTACATATTTCTTATGTTCAAGCTTCACTCCAGATGCATTAGGTTAGAACCGTTAGGGAAGGGATCAGGTCTTGTTATATTTTCAAAGCTCAGATAATCCCAAACGTAGCAATGGAGACCATGTCCTCAAGTATAGCAGGGAAGAAGCACTGGCATGATGTGTTCGCAGAGCCATTTGCTCTACATGTTTGCCTGTTGCTCAGCTTATTAACATTCATATTTTATAGCGATTGATTCATTTCAGCTAATTTTCATGTTGAAAAGTATCTAACAAACTTTAACAACTAAAGGCTTGATTTGTTATCTGGCCAAGTTGTTTACTACAGCTCATCTTGATTGCAGAGAATGATGCTCTGAATTCCATTTGGAGAACTGAGATGAGCCCAGGGGAAGATACTTGAGTATCAGAACATTTCAAGGATTTTCCAACATGGTGCCCAGTCATTTGGTAGAGCTGCTGTCTTCTTACCATGTTCACACTACACAGAGTCATAGTTCTAGCCCTGCGTTCAGCATCAATAATCTACCTAATTTTGTGAGTTATGCATTGTTACTACCACCATTGGACAGTTGAGGAAACTGGGCCTTGAGGAGATGGACTCTCTGATTCAAGGCTTCACAGGCCAATCATGGTGCACACCTTGGACTCGGCCAGTTGGGAGGCTAAAGCAGGAGGATATTGAGTGTGAGGTCCAACCTTGCTACATCAAAACAAGACAGTAAAAAGACTGATGATGTGGCCTAGAGTTCAAGTACTTATCTAGCACACGCTAGGCCTTGTGTTCAATTGCTGTGGCTGAAAGAAGAAAGAAAAAACATCCATTAGTAGTAAATAGTCAGACATTTGGATTTCAAAAGCTAACCTACAATAACTGCCACTTTCATAGACTGCTAAGCATGCACCACTTAACTTGCATTGGGATTTTCTAAGATACAGTTAAATGTATTCTATACTGAGCAAGACCTAGATAAAGTATGTATAGCAGAAAGACAATTAGACAGCAAATTACTGATAAATAAGTTTTGGTTGATGTAAACATTTTGAGTCATTTCTAGAAAACAACTGCATCAAGGATTTAGCATCTCATGTAGGATTTAACATGGAAAAATTATGTCTTTAAGTTTGACTGTTGAGTGTTGTTTGTGAAACCTCTTCACAGCTTGGGTTGTGTCCATGCAACATTAAATATGTTTAAAGTGTTAAAATGTTATAAACACACATCTCCGCACAGCTCCTATAAACAACTGTATCTGTTGTCATATTATTTGAATAAAGAAGTGTGCTCTCTCCTCAGCTTTCTCACAAAGATAACTCACACTTTACAGCCACTTCCTCAAGACAATATCATGTAACACCAGTTACATTTATTCTTACAGTGACATCTAAACTGTTAAGAATTGTCCACAACTCCAGCATTTGCAATAGCAGCTCTGATGTTTCCCAGAAGCCACATGATTTATTTTTTCATCTGTGATTCTTATCACTTGTTATCAAATAAATATTTGTATTTAGAAAGATCATTAATACCACTGTAACAGGTCAGTAAGCATCCAATCGGAGAGTTTAGACTACCACACTGTGTGCTAGTGACACATGACTAATGTAAGAGGAATAAAATTTATCTCTTTCCATTTCCTCTCTATATTTATCAATTGGCTATTCTATCACAGCTAATTTGTCAGTTCTCTTCACCATGTATTCACAGATAATGAATTCCATCTTATGTTCTTGTTTATCTAGTCCATAATTTAAAAACCAAAAAAATTAAATGTCCATTTAATTAATTTACTTCCTTACTTATTGGAAGCATTCATTTACCATCTCAGTCATGTAATCTTCCCATCATCCACCTGTCTTGCATCTCTCTGCTCCCCTTGCTTGGATCCTGCCCCAAGTTACACTTTTCACCCATTTTCCAAAGTTTTGCAGTATTTATTGTCTGATTCAAACATTTCATTTTATCGTGGGGTCGGGTCGCTTTGACAGGATAATGTACTAATGCAATAATTTAAAGAATCTTGGATTTTATGAGTTTTCAGGAAAGTTGCTGGGTGTTTTTTACTCCTCCTGTCAGAGAGAACAGCAGGCTGAGAGGAGAAATGCTAAAATTATCAATGTTGCCCATCTGGGAAACCAGCCAGGCTCTAGCAGGGTTGGCACAGCTGAAGGAGAAAGAGTTTGGAGAAGAAGAACTAAGAGGGACTGAGAAGGGGAGAAACCCTGCACGTCGTCATAATTGGGGCATTGGACTTGTCAGCTGACAGCACCCTGAGGAGAGGAAGGGTTCAGAGAAGACTGGCCACTTCGTGCTCCCAGAGAGGTATCCTATCGAGGGTCTTTTAGTGGGAATGGAAAAGTGTGACTCATACATGCAGTGTGTGTGAAATCCATGACATTTAAAATTGCCCAAATCCTATTTCACTATGAGGCCATAAGTCAAGGGTCAAAATCTAGAAATAAGTCCCAACACATAATATTTAATGAACTTAGTGTTATTCTGTAGCCCGAATATATATTTCATTCGGTATTGGTGAAAAAAAATCTATAAAAAATTGAATTCATACCTCAAATATTGAATGTTTACATTGAAGGTAGGCTGGAATAATATTAGAAAGCTTTGTTGCTTCACAGATGAATGTGGAAGTGTTTGGGAAATCTCATTTAGTCTTTTCAAGAAGAGCAACATCATCACAGAAATATTTTTTTGCATTTTCTTCATGGAACACAATCTCAAAACAAAAATAACATGCATCATGGATTTGTGTAGATTATTTGTTTATATAGCTACAATATAAATGTATGAAATTAGCAGTGTTCCTAAAATGTCATACATAAGCAGAATTTATTCTTAGCATGGATGTAATTTCAGCGAAATTTCATAAGGCATTGTTTTGTATTGCAAGTAACCTCATCTTAATTATAATATTTTAAAAATTTAAAATAGTTGTTTTTATGGAGACATTATTTGAAGTAGAACACTTCTACTTATAATAAACCAGCCATTTATTCTAAGATATGAAAGGGGAAATGTACATTTTAGAATCTGTGATATAAACAAAGACAAGAACATGAAATGCTAAAATTAGAATCACACACACAAAAAAAAGACTTCAGGAGTCTGGCTCAGATGAGATGGATTAGGTTTATTTCACTCTAGTCATTTGGCTAAATACAACCAGAAACTCATCTAGGAGACAACTACAGCAAAAACCCAGAAGGCAAAATAAGGAAAATAAACTGGCGTGGAAGCCCAGTAATGCAGAAACACGACACCAGCTGTTTGACTTAGCCCTGTCTCCCTGCCCCACTCCACACCAACAGGGGACAGGGACACAAGCCCAGAAAACCAACAGCATCAGCCTAGCCAGGCGCAGTCCTTGCCAAATCACACAGGAAGCCCCCTGCGAGCAGCCTGAAGGGCCAAAGGCTCCACAGCAGGGGGTACCTGGGCTTTCTGCTGCAATCAGCAGCCGGCAAAGCATCTCTTCCGTAATCCTCCTCCACTGAGAGTTGTCAGAGTAGCAAGACAGCAAGGGCAAGGAAAAGGTGAGAGCACATCACAAGGAGGACGATGCTTTGACCCTGTGGGCCTCAGGCTCCTGACCTGAGGACAGCTAGGCCTGCGGAGCATGTCTGAATCCCTGGTGGCTTCAGAGGAACACAGCAGTCCCAAATAACTCAGTGACCCACAGTAACTCAATTATTACAGCACTGGAATCACATTGCATAAACATAGACCAGTGCTTGCATGAAAATCCCGAACAGGGTGAATGCATATTAAAAGCTGTAAATACATCCCAGAGTCAGCTAACATGAGACAGAATATCCAGGATACAATGTGTTACAATGCTCAGTATTCGTCATAGCCAACTTTCTGCGCATCTCAGCACTAAAGCTTACTCCTTCTCCCCAACTCAGTGTTGTGCTCCTTGATCAACATCTCACATTGCCCCAGAGCCTGAGAGTCACTGCTCTACTCTCTACTCCCATGAAGTCAGCTCTTTGCAATTCCTCATATAAACGCAGTATTTTCACTGCAGGCACCGCGGGAAATAGTCTGCAGACCACACTGTGGGGATCATGAACATGTGATCCGAAAGAGACACACATGACTTCTCCCTGGATTCACGATCAAAGCCCACTGTAATCAGCTACATGGGGGAGGTACAGATACTTTTCATAAAAGTGCTGAATCAATAAATATCCATTAAAAAAACAGAACCATTTCCACTCCTTTCTTTCACCATATATATAAATTGTCATGATTTGCATACAAAATTTCTCCTGGGTGCTCATATATTGAAAGTTTGGTTTCCAATGCAGCAATACTAAGAGGCGGGTCTTTTGAAAAGTGCCTGGCTCACGTAGGCTCTGACTTCAGTGGCAGGAGAGCGTAATTGATGGCCTTATTGGGAGGTAATTGGGAGCCAAGTTGAAGAGATGGGTCGCAGGGATATGTCCTTACAGACTGGACCTAATCTCCAGCCCCTTCTCTTCAGGAGCCCCTGGGCTCCTTTCTCTCTACATCCCATCTGCCATTGGATGAGCAGCCTTCCTCTGCTGTGATTCTCCACCACAATTATCTACCTCACTACAGGCTTAATAGTAATGGAGCCAGATGACCGTGGACTGAAACTAGTGAAATCATAAGCCAAAATAAATCCTTCTTGTTTTAAATTAATTGTCTCAGGTATTTCATCATAGCAATAAAAAGCTGGCCAGCACAAATATTGTCAAGGTAGATACAAGTCAAGATGTTTAAGGTAAAAAAACAGCATTCTGAAGAGAGGAAAATAGAAAATGATATTTATGGTCTTTGCATTGGCAAAATTTCCTTAACATAGCATAAATATCATAGTTATAACAGAAAATATTGATGAGTTTTTCCTTAAGTACTTTTTGTTTAGCAGCAGGCAATATAGAGTAAAAAGATAAGCCATGATATATCACACATATATGCATGCAAATGATTTGCATCCAAGGTTTTATGGAAAGAATAACTACAATAAAAATCTAGTACAAATATATATAAAAATAGTTATAGGTATAGTTTACAAAATATTATGCTAATACAAACATACGCAGTAGCATTAACTATCACAGAAAGGCAGATTAAGACAACAATGAGGGGAAAGGTGGCGGATTGGTAGTAGCACGGTACAGAGCCTCTCTGAGAAAAACAACTCAGATGCTAGAATTGAACACCATGGAGAAGATGAGGCAAAAGGAGAGGAATTCTCACACCCAGGAAGAAAATGAGGAAAAAGAAAAAAGAAAAAAAAAGAAGAAGAAGCATGGACAGAGGGCTGAAGCTGGGCACACTCCCGTTGCCATACTGGGCGAGTCTTAGAGTCAGGCAACTCATGATCGAGCCGAGGTCACGATCCTGCTGAGAGCGGGCACTGGTGAGCCCGAGACGCTTGGCGGGTGGAGGTGCTGCAACAGGGAGTGGAAACAGTGAACTGAGCTGCATGGACTTTGGTGAGTGCTGAGAACTGGGTTCCCCAGAGCAGGGTGACCAGCTAGACGACATATTGGAGTTGGGCAGGACAAGCTTGAATTGACAACTAAAGTGTCATCAGTCAGCAGCTCCTGGGCCAAAGCAGATTGGTGGGATCTGCTTGGGCTGGGCCACGCCCCTCGCTGGGACCCAATAGCCAGGGATGAAGCTGTCCCAAACTTGTGACATCTGCAGAGCACACACTGATGTGCTGAAGACACTCACTGGCCTAGAGGGGAGGGGCCGGCCCACATCACCCCTGTGTGCACCTCACAGATGAACAGCAAACTGGATAGGGATCCCCTAGCCAGTAGGCTTCAGACAAACTGTAAGCAATACGAAAAGGTCCTGAGACCTCCACCATTCACCTGTCTGAAAGAAACCAGAAACATGACAAGACAAAGAAACAACAAAACGCCTCCAACCACTGACCCAGGGAAAATAAGTCCAGGAGAGGTAAATACAGAGGAGATCAAGAGCAACAAACATGCAATATCAGACACAGCCTCAATGAAAATAAAGAAATACTTCTGTGATATCATCAACAAATTTAAATCCAAAATTCTAACTCAGGTGAAGAAAGATATAAGAAGATTAATAAAAGAAATGCTGGGCACTCCTCAGGAAGACACAGATGGAAGAATGGAGGAACCCAGAGAAAGGATAGAAGCCTTTAATGAAGAATATAAACAAAGTCTAGAATACATGAAACAGATCCAAAGAGAATATCAGAAAATTAAAAACTCCATTGAAAGCTTGCAAAACTCCTTGACAGAAACTAAAGACAGACTTTCAAAACTTGAAGATAGGTTTGCAATGTATGATCGCAAAAGGAAGGAACTCTTAAAAATAACAAGAAATCAGAAAGTAATGATACAAAGGCTAGAAGACAACAAAAGGATTTATAACTTAAGAATAAAAAATGTGAACAAAGAAGTAGGGACAAATACAAATGAAATTAAAAGGCTATTCACAGAAATAATTAAGGAAAACTTCGCAAGCATAGGAAACGGAAGTGATGTTCAGATACATGAGGCATACAGAACTCCAGCCAGCTACAGCCAAAACAGGTCTACACCCAGACATATAATAATCAGGATCCCAGAAATCCACCACAAGAACAGAATATTAAAAGCAGTCAGAGAAAATAAACAGATTATCTATAAAGGAAACTCATCAAAATCACAGGGGACTTCTCGATGCAAACTATCAAATCAATAAGAGTTTGGAGCAAAGTTTTCCAAGTCCTGAAAGAAAAGAACCTCTAACCCAGATTGATGTACCCTGCATAACTGTTTCTCAAAATTAATGGAGAGACAAGATATTTCCATGACAAAGAGGAACTAGGGGAGTTCGTGACCACCAATCCAACTCTGCAAAAAATATTGAAGGACATTCTAGAGAAAGAGAAGAAAATCACCAGGATTCCAGGAACAATGGCAAAAAGGCCTCAATGAAAGGGGCAGACAGTGGAATTAAGGAGAAAAATAAACAATAATGACAGAAAAATAGCATAGCAGAGATGAGGCAGAGAAGATTTGCTATATTGCTGTTTTGTCTTCACTGATTTTATTCAAATCTAGTATGCTTGAGAGTATCAAGTCTGAGAGTAGAGGCAACTACTCTGAAGATGATAAGATTCAACAGAGTACCCATTCTGGTTTGATTATTAACTGCCTTGAAGTCCTATAATGTCTCCAATGTTTGGTTTTTATTAATAGTGCTATGTTCTGCTATGTTTAATTATACTATGCCTGATGATAGAGACAATTTTATTGAAAATAACAAGAGACATCATAGTAACTACCATAGATCACCTAGTTTTGCAATTTTATATGTCCTTTTCATTTCCTGTTTTTCTAGGAATTTGTTTTGTTGACTTGTTTTGATTTGTTTCTCCCTCTAATACAGAAAGGCTAGGTATACATGCAGAGACTTATATATGTGTAGAACTTTTAAACAGTTTACAAGAATTGATTATAGTTATAGTAAAAAAAAAAGAGAGGAAAAGAAAGTATTCTAAAAGATATAACTGCATGTATGTTTAAGTGTGTAAGTTTGATAACCATATTACTAAATTTTTGTTGGATAGATGAACAGAACTGATTGCAGTCTCACTGTTTAAATCTCCACTTGTATGCTTTACTTTTGTAACTTGAACAACTACTTCTAAGAGGAAAATATGTA
>PVLA01014059.1:0-32973 GCA_004027455.1 Hydrochoerus hydrochaeris
CCTCTATTTCAATGTCTCCTATACTTGCTTCTGGTGAACTATATGTTTGAGACTGCATTTTGCTTTTCTGTTTTGTCATTTTCACTCTGCCTGATATTTTCTATGTGTAGGAGGGGATCACACAGTCTCTTCCAACACACCGAAGTCTTACAGTTACTTGGAGGGGGTTTTACACTGGCCCTATTTATCCCCTGTATACCTCTATTTTAGGGGTATACTCACCACACTGATACAGTTAATCTGCTGTAGTCCAAAGCTCGCCACCTGAGAGCAAAGTTCCAAATCTTTTCACACTAACTGGAGCCTGCTGAGATCTTCTGTTGTTCCAGGTGGGAGGTCAGCCCCAGCTGAAGCAGTCCAGGGCAGTTTTCGTTCTTGGGCGGGCCTGCTTGATGTTCCTGGTGGCAGGGTGGGCCCACGGTGGAGGTTCCCGGCTGTGATCTACTAGGATTCATCACAGCGATGCATGGATGGGCCATTCTCACAGTCACTCATCTTCAAGCCACACTTCTCTCGTTTCTTTCCGCCATTTTCCCAAGAAGGCACATCTGTCCATCCTAGGGTCGCCTTTAAATTTGAAGAACTCTTATCAGATTATTGAGTGGTAATATACATTTTAATAATATTTATAATTTCCAGGCAAATTAGTGGTTTGTAAACTTTAAAAATGATTAATCTGAGAATAGGAAAATGGCTAGGTACTTCTATGGAATGCACAACAGAATTTAGATGGTGACTTAGTTTCATTTTCTGCTGCTAATGTAATACACTGACTGGGTAATTATTATTAGGGTTTTTTCTTTTTATGGTTTTGGGCATTGACCCTGGGCTTAGCAAGCATTCCACCTCAATTTATAAACAATAGCGATTTATTTGGCTTTTATTTCTGGAGGCAGGGAAGTCAGAAGCATGGTGCCAGCATCTCGTGAGGGGTTTCATGCTGCCGTAATGTGGTGGGAAGGCAAGTGGGGGAGCGGTTGGGATACAGAGAGAAAAATCTGTGTTCATCTTTTCGTCAGGGGCCCACTCGTATAATAACTAACTTGCTCCCCAGATAAAGCATATTAATTGGTAACAGATGGCAAACAAAAGTGACCAGTGGATAGTTACTTTCATTTGAGTATAACATGTTCTAGGTCATAGATCTGTGTGGGTGAATTTGCATTGCTAATAGTACATTTTGAGTAGCAAATATTTAATGTTCAGGAAAATTAAATATAAAAAGTTATTTTTTGTATGGTGCAAGATTATTATTAACTATAATGCGACTTTTTCTTTTCTTTTTCTTGGTATTGAGGATTGAACTCTGGACTTTCACACAGAGCTATACTTCCTACCCCTTTTTATTTTTATTTTGAGATAAAATCTTGCTAAGATGCTAAGCCTGGGTTCAAACGTGAGATCCTCCTGTCTCGGCCTCTCAGAGGTCTGGGATTAAAGACATGTGCCATTATACCTAGCTGAACTCACGCAATTTAACCAGAAATTTAATGTAAAAAATTATTAACTGTGCGGGGCTGGGGATTTAGCTTAGTGGCATAAGCGCCTTCCTTGCAAGAGCATAGTTGTGAGTTCGATCCCTGGTACCAAAAAAAAAATTATTACCTGTGATAGAAGAGTAACGATAAGCTGTAAGGAAATGCTGTTTAGCACTCTATAGGTGAGGAAGGGTACCCAAGGAATGATAAAGGCTTTACGGCCCGGGGATATAGCTCCTCATACCTCAAGCTGATATGAATTTGCTCTGCAAGTAAGATGCAAGGTCCATATTGCAGGTGGGGGAGCAGGCTTCAAGTAAGAAGTGACAGGGACAAGCTTTGGGAATCCTGTAGGCTGGCAGAGGAAGTCTTTGAAGCTACATGTGCCTCTGGTTTCTGGGTTAAGAGGTTCGGGAGGCTTGCCTGCAGGTGACATCGAGGGGCTGGCTGTACCTGGACCCCGCCTGGGCAGGCTCCCTCAGGTGTCTCCAAACTCACATTGCTCTCCTTGGTATCTTGGAAAATTTAAAAAGTACTTTAAAAAAATTATCTGAGGCTGGGGATTTAGCTCAGCAGCACAAGTGCCTGCCTGGCAATTGTGAGGTCGTGAGTTCAATCCCTGGTTTAAAAAAAAAAAAAAATTTACCTGAGAGGGTATTTTCTTAACATTTGATTCTTTGTCAGAGCAAATTCTTTGTATATTAAGGCAATCTACATAAAGAATGATAAATCATGTTTATTTTGTGCTTTCCTGTCTTTTCAGTTTTTAGTTTTAGTGATGATTATTCTGAGCTAGTAATTTCATTAAAAAGCAACCTTAAATAAGATAAATGAATCCAAGGCCTTTCCTTTAATTGTTGAAATTTAAAAATTTTAATCAACTGAAAGAAGAATGAGCTGGGTGTGGTGTGTGTGTACTCTGTAATCCTAACACTCTGGAGGCTGAGGCAGGAGGATCGTTGGAAGTTCAAGACCAGCCTGGGCTACAAAGTGAGCCCAAAGCCAGGCTGAACTGCATAGTGAGACCCTATCTCAAAAAGATGGGTGGGGGGGAAGAATGATTGGTTTGGGGGAGATATATTGTTTTCTATGTATTATTATTTGTAGCACTAGGAATTGAACCCCAGGGCATTCTGTCATAGAACTACACCCTCAACCCTTTTTATTTCTTACTTTGAGACAGTTTTGCTGAGTTACCCAGGCTGGCCTTAAATCTTTGATCATCTTGTCTTAACCTGTAGGATAGTTGGGATTACAGATGTGGGTCATTGTGCTGGCTCTTTTCAGCATAGTTTTTAATGTGCATTTGTATTTCCAAATTATTTGGACTATTAGGAAAATGTGGAGAAGATGGGGCCTCGTGTTCTGGATTTGCAGTTGGAATTTGATGAACAGGCAGTGCTTATGGAAAATACAGTGTACCTGACTAATTCCCTTGAGGTAAGAAGACCAGGGATTGTTAATTACTATTCAACTGTAAGCCATAAGCCAGTTCTTTTATAATGCACCTTTTTATAAACTTCATCTTGCGTACTTAGTACTGTTGCCAAGTGTATCAGTCAAAACTATTTTTGAAATGACAAAGATGAGTGGCTGTAAAAGTTACAGAAAGCTGATCTGTCATCTTATTTCATTTATCAGTTATTCTTCTATACATAAAAAGCTAACTGTATTGTCTAGGTATTTTCTCCAAATTGTCCTTTAGGGAAATGTAAATAAAGAGTTCTTTTTTTGAGGGGGGGTGATGGGGAGTACGAGGGATCGAACTCACGACCTGATGTTTACCAGGCAGGCGCTTAAGCCACTGAGCTAAATCCCTGGCCATGCAAAGAGGTCTTTATATTGAAATGCTCCCCAAATCTTCTATATTGTGGAGCATGTGAGTTGCTTCCTGCTCCCTTCTTGCCTTTCAAACCTCAGATTCATTGACTTGGATTAGTCATAATCTGTGGCTCATGATGCATTGTCAGTCACAACTTAATAAATAGAACCTGAAAATGCTTTCTATCAGACTTAGGCAGAAGGAAAAATAATTTGCTCTAGAAATCTGTTAGAGGACTCAGTAGATGGTTCTGATGATAATAAAGACTTAAGATAAAGTTTAGAACTTGAATAAAATTGTTTCATAAAATACGGAGACAGGAGAAAGTTATTTCGACATGAGCATTTTGATGAGTATTTGTTGGATGCTGAGAATTGGTCCAGGACCTAGTGTGAACTAAGGATTAGCTGTACCACTGAGCTCTGTGCCCAGCCCCTGAGCACTTTTTTTAAAAGATGAGTTAATACCGAAATTAAACATGAGTAGTTGTCTTTTTAAATATATATGTATCTAAGTGTTCATATATAGTCACGTAAGCCAGAAAACTCTTCTTGGATTGTTTCATTTGGACAAGCAAATTATACTTAGGATCTTCTTTTATTTAGGCCTATACAATGTGCTACATTGCTGAGCTTTTCATCAGTTTATTTTATTAAAACTTTATTCTCAAATGATAAAATTTCTAAACTTCTGATTGTCTAGGTGGAAGATGATTGTTAAATAACTGATTACAGATTTCATTCAGTGTTTACATGGAAAATAGTAAGATCACACAGACCATGTTAAGTGGAGAACCTAGTTTTGCTCTTGATGAAATGAGGTTGAAATTAATTTCAATCGTAGTAAGCGATTCTAATGACTTCCATTTTCCCCCTCTATTTAGCTAGAACACATAGAAGTCAAGTTTGCCTCCGAAGCAGATGATAAAATCAGGGAAGACTGTTGTCCTGGGAAACCACTTAATGTTTTTAGAACAGAAGTAAGTTGAAGAAATTTTACTAAGTCAATGCATTTTAGAGCTAGAGAAGACCTTAGAGATCATTATAAATAAATCCATCATTTTAAAGATGGAAGGAAAGCCAGAGAAATTAAAGGAACGTTTTGTTCCAGGGTATAGTTAGAAATGGGATGGACTGGAGATGTTCTATTGTTTGTTATAAGACTCTACTTTTCCTTACTTAGTGTTTGTTTAAAAAATATGGTTTTTACTTAAAAAATATGGTAGGAATTGAACTGTAAAACTTTTTTAAACAGTAAAAAGGAACTTTCAAGGTTTCCAATGAGTCTTATTTAAGACTTGGATTTGGTGTAAATCAGATTGATGCAGCATCTTAAGTTATGCTGGAGTCGCTTTTCTTTTAGTTTTTTTGACCATTATTACTGAAGATAAAACAATTTTGGAGGTTTTGGAGATTTTATTTAGCCTCAGAGAATCCAGTCAGATTGGTAGCATTTGGCCCAAAGCAGTTTCCCTGATGTGGGAGGTAGTGTGGCAGAGCACTGGGTTTCACCCTCACTCTGCTACCTACTTCCTGTGTGACCCTGGACTGATTATTTAATCCAAAGAACTACCTTTCTAGATATAGAACTCATCCCTAAAGTACTCAGTACAGTACCTGACATGTAGTAGAATTTCATGTTAAGTGGAGGAGTTATGGAAGAGGAAATGTAATCATTGTTACTATCAGTAGTGATTTATGTAGTTGCAGTCAAATTTTTACCTCTGCATCTGGTTATAAGCATTAGCTTGATGGCATTTCTTTCAGATTTGAATATGTCTTGCTCAATGATTTCAGAATAGCAGAATTAGATATGGCTTTCACTGGGTATTAAAATTGTAATAGATTATTCCATCCCTTGGCAGTATTCAGGTTTAATGTTCTAAAATTTACTCTTCATGTTCCTAGCCTGGTGTGCCAGTTTCTCTAGTAAATCCCCAGCCATCCAATGGTCACTTCTCAACCAAAATTGAAGTCAGGCAAGGGGATAACTCTGATTCTGTAATCAGGCGTTTAATGAAAATGGACCGAGGAATCAAAGGTAAATGTTTCCCTAAAACTTTTATTTGGCGGTAGTTTATGGATCTGAAAAATTCTAAGCAGAAGGGAGAAAGAAATGTAACTGTCTTACTTAGGGACAGCTGTGTGATAGTGTGGAAAGAGTCCAAAGCCAGGAAATCTATATTTTTGGTACTTGACTAGGTAGCTTGGTGACTTTACTATGTCACTTAAGCTCTAAAGTGACTTCTCTTTCAGTACTATAAAGGCAATCAATTAGATATTTTTCCAAGACTCCATGTGGTTCTACAAATGTAATAGGTGTTTTTTGTCTCCGAGTTGATTCAGAATTAAGAGACATGTATCTTTCATATTCTAAACTTCCTGGTTCAGCTGGGTCTATTCCTGGGAAAGGAAAAGAAACTGAATAAAAGTTCTTGAGTGTTGCCATGTATTAGCCATTTAACCCTTTTACAAGCTCTAATGTAGAAGGTATTATTATTCTCCTTGTACAGCTGATAAAATGGAGGCTCAGAAAAGTTAAGTAACTTTCAAAATTCATTCAACTAACAATTCTTGGAGCTGGAATTCAAACTTGGATCCATTTGATTCCAAATCTCAAAGTTTTTCTTATAAGCAATGTGCCTCCTAGTAAAATAAGTAAATAATCTCAGTGTCAGATTAATGGGTAGATTTAGTGTGACAGTTTATGACTTCTTTTTCATCCCCAGACAGGCTGAGCAAAGTGTGAAGGGAGCTAGTCTATCTTTGTATTATTTTTTTCATTATGAAGACAAATTAATGTTGGCATTCTCTGTTTTTAATAGTCTGTCTCTTTTCTTTATTCTTTTTTTTTTCTCCCCCCGATGCTGAGGTTCAAATCCAGGGCCTTGCTGATTTAGGTGATTGCTTGGCTATAACCCCAACCTTCTGTCCTCTTTTTTGATTAGCAGTCAGTAGATCTCCATTCTCCATCAGTCTAAATGATTTCTAAAAAAAGATTTATAAACCTCAGACAGTGACCTAACTTAAGGGTCTCTATTCAAGGTAGTAATGTTCTTTTAAAGTAGAAAACTTGGGCTGGAGGTTTAACTCAGTGGTCTAAGTGCCTGCCTGGCAAGCACAAAGTTGTGAGTTCAATCCCCAGTACCAATAAATAAATAAAAATGAAAAAATAGAAGATGTGAGACTTTTCTACTATATTTTTGCATTCTCTTACAGTTATTCACTTCCCTTCTATGAACATCTGTTTGGAGAGTTGGTACATGTATATAACACATCTTAATTCTTTTTATATCCTTTTACCCTCCCTTCCCATCTTGATGTCTTGGTCTTCTAGGGATCCTTTTTTAATTATGAGAAAATACACATAAAATTTAGCATTTTAGTTGTTTTTAAGCATACAGTTCAGTGGTGTTGTGTATATTCACACTATTGCACAACTATCATCACCGTGCATTTCCAGAATTTTTTCATCTTTCCGAACTGAAAGCTTACACCATTAAAACCTAAGTCTTGTCCTGCTTCCCACTGGACCCTGGTAGCCACTCCTTCACTGTCTCTTCTGTTTGATTGGTATAGTCATATAGTATTTATACTTTTTCCTTTAGATTAGATACATTTTTGTATTTATTTTCTCTTACTATTTTTAAAAGATGGAGTGTCCCTTGCCCAGGCAGACTGTCACCTCCTGGACTTGAGCAGTCCTCCCTGAGCCTCCTGAGTAGCTGTCACTGTAGGCATGAGCCAGCATACCCAGCAGCATTTGTCCTTTTGTGTTGAGTCTGTTTCACTTCACAGAATTTCTTCAAGATTCATTTATGCCATTAGAGACATTTTTTAATATTCCTTAGGTAAACTGGATGCCATAGAATAATACTGTATCCTTGGAACTTGCCACAAGAAGCAGGATTTGGAAATTGGGAAATAGGAATATAGAGGAAACCATTTTGTGGCTTACCGTATTCTACTGCATATTTTCAACCATGAGAAGAGTTGTGTGTTTTTTTTTTTTTTGTGTGTGTGTGTGGTATGAGAGGAGCTTTTAATAGGAAATATGTAAACATAGATACAGTACTAAGTAGGTTCTTCAGAGTTATACTGATGTGTTTTCTGGCTCTTATTTTTTCTCATGGAGCCCTTGGCACAATTCTGACCTTCATTATACTAGTGAATAATATTATCACATAATGTTTTAAGTTTAGTGTTAATACCTGTTGTAAGTTTTAGAAAATGAGTAAAAACATTAGGTGGAGTTTGAAACTGATATTTCTCCAAGAACCTGCAGAAGCGACCTGACCTTGATCCTCTCCCAAAAGCCCTCAGGATGCTTTGATATCTAAGGAGCTGAGTATATTGAGTGTATGAGATGGAAAAGGAGCTAAATTCAATAATATAGTTCTTAGTCTGTCAGCTACAGTAGCTAGCAAGTCATCCAATTAGTGCTGATTGTATCGAGAGTGATTATGATCTAGGTCCAGGAGGAACTAGACTAAAATATCATTTCACTCTACAGAGGCCACTGAGCAACTATTTGATAATAATGACTTTAAGTCACTCACAAGCCATGCCATGTACGAGCTAATAACTTGGAGGTGAAAGTCTCCACTTCACATTATCAATCCCCAGGGACTTTCAGTCACTCTCATCTTTTCTCTTAAGTGCCTTAAGTCTTGGGTAGCTGCAGACTTAAATTTCAACATTTTCAATGATAAGAGAGGTCTGAGATAAGTTAGTAAGACCACTAAGAAAATGCCTAGAATGTATTAGCAGTAATGAACCACATGGTGAAATATCAAAGCAAATGTGTTTTGTTGTTTAGAAGCCTGATTTGAGTATCAGGTCTATTTGAAATAGTTTCAATTGGAATTGCTTAGGAAGACTTTTTTTTTTTTTTTTTTTTTGGTAGAGAGATTCTCATATATAAAAGCTACTGGCAGGACTTGTCCCTGCTTCTATAGCAAAGTATTTGGTACTACTGTTGCACAAATTGAATTGGAATAGCTATTGAATTGTATTCTTCCCTAAAATTAGATCATGTCTGTCATGAAGACTGGGCCTGCTCCTTTCCTAGTTTAATTTTCAGGGATTGTGCAGTATCTGGGAATAGATTGTCTGGTCTCTGCAGAGACGCTCCAGAAACTCTCGGGCAGAGTTTGCTTTCACAGTAGTAAGCCCTAAGATCTGTTTTCTAAACTTGTGGTCCTTTAGTTTTTGTTTCTTAAGAAACAAGAGAACACAGTGCTCCGATAACTTGTACTCTTGATATCTCTGCCAGCTGTGTTAAGATACCCTTTTTTAAAAAAAAATTAAAGAGAAAAGAAAAGCAAAATAGAAAAAAAGGGAAGCAATAATAGAAAATTCCAAAATAAAATAAAATAGACACTAAGAAATCATACCTACTGTCATCTTAGAAATAGTTGTTCAAGTTACAAAGTTAAAACACACAAAGTAGACATTCAAACAGTGAGACTGCAAACAGTTCTTATCTCTTATCCTTCTTATGCTAAGCTTTGTACTCTCAAGGCAATGTGAGGAAGTATGGACCACCCAGGGATCTGTTTTAGAAAAGGGTGCAAGTAATTTAGAAGATATCTTTTGTTTCTTTGGATCACTGTAACTAGCCATTCTACACTTAGAATGAGATACAATCCAAGAACCAGCATTTGTCGTCATGTGTAGTGTTTTTTCCATTATACAAAGAAAGTTGTGTAATATTGGGAAATCTCAGAATTGCTTAAGAAAATTTCTTCTGGGCTCAGTTTTTCACAGGATTCATGTATCACAAATTTGTTCATGGGACAAGTGCTTTTTTTTTTTGGTGGGGGGAGGCAGGAGCTGTCTTAGTTATATCAGGAAAATATCAAGTAGGGTAGCACTGGCATTCACAACTCAAAACTCTAAGAATTGTACACGTTCCCTCTGCCCTCCTTTTTCTGTCTTGTCTCTCAGCAACTTGTTAATAGATACACTTTCATCTTTTGAGCAAAACAAGAAATGGGTAATAGGATTTCTTACAGTAGTAATTATTTTTCCAAATGTATCTCTGAGAAAAGCTTCGGGTCTTATAAGGTTGATGTATTTCAAAGAACACAAGAGGAAAGAAGTTTCAGACTTTGATATTCCCAAGAATATTTACTTGAAGCACATAAAAGTACTTCAAAGATCATAATAGATCACATAGGTTAATGCTCAACAGTACAGCCAACTCTTTCTCTGACTTGATTTACCATTCTAGGAGATGTGTTATACAGAACTCTGATAATCTTTTGTTTGTTTGTTTTGCTTTTTGAGACAGGGTCTTGCAATATAGTGCAGGCTAGCCTGGAACTCATGACAGTTCTACTCTTTCATTATCCCAAGTGCTGAGATTACAGGCATGTGCCACCATGCCTGGCTTCTGACAATTTTTGATTTGGGTAAAAAGCTGAACGGGGATGAAGATTTATTAGATTTTGACTTTGCACCTGAGATTGGGTCCTATTAATCCAATGAAATAATTTTTGCTTATATATAATAACTGATGTGCTTGAATTTGAATCATCAAATTCATTCAGGGGTTCGAATTTCTGACTCTAATTAAATGCTTGTATTGATAATGTTTTCTGCTGTAGACCTTTCCAAAGTGAAACTAATGAGATTTGATGATCCAGTGTTGGGGCCTCGACGAGTTCCAGTGCTGGGCAAAGAACACACTGAGAAGACCCCCATTTCTGAACATGCTGTTTTCCACGTGGATCTCATGAGCAAGAAAATTCACCTCACAGAAAATGGGCTACAGGCAGATATCGGCGATACAATTATCTACCTGGTTCATTAAACTCATGCACCTTGGAGATTTGCCAAGGTCTAAGATACTGTTACTCTGAGAACCTATATAGCTTTTATTTTTAACCTTCAAATTCTGCATGTAATCATAACTATGCCAAGTAATCTTTGATTCTTAGACCTAATAAATTTCCCCCCATCTGTTTGGCCTCTAAGAGAAATAGTTTGTGCAATGTTTTTATGTTTTTTTTTTTTTTTAAACACATTGTCATTTCCTAGAGGTTTCTAGTTTTCAACAAAAAATACCAGTGTACTTTTTTTAATGAGATGTACTTTATATTGTTTATGAAGGCTAGGAAGTGCCTCACAGCTTTTTACGTTAAGATATTAGCTATATTTCTTACTTAAAAACAAAAAATAGTAGACAACTAGTTCTATTTTTTTAAATAAAGGAATTCTTTTTATTTGGTCCCAGGAATTGAACTCAGGACTTCATGCTTGCCAGATAGGCACTGTGCCATTGAGCTGTTTCCCCAGCCCTTATCTTTTTTTTGAGATAGTCTCACTGTGTAATTCAGACCAGCTGCGAACTCACTATGTATCCTAGGCTGGCTTCAAACTCACTGCGACCCTCCTGTCACAGCCTTCCAAGTACTGAAATTACAGGCATGTCCTACCATGCCCCACAATAAAGGAACTCTTATGATGATGTAAAAGAACAAATCAGAATATTTTAACTTAACTATGATCACTTAATAAATATTTTGTTTTTTTTTTTTGTACCGGGGATTGAACTCATGTCTTCACATTTGCCAGGCAGGCACTTATGCCTCTGAGCTAAATCTCTGGCCCACTAAATATTTTGTGTAAAGAACATATAGGTCCTATATTTTATAAGACTTTAAAACTTTAATATATTTAATTAACTAATTGTTTTTCAAAGCTAATATTAATAGTTTACATTAAATGTAGGCAGTAGGAAATCTCTGTTTCATAAATTTGTTTCAAGTCTGTGTTTAAAGAACTTGCAGACTATATTATAAACTTACTCTTATTCTTTCTGGAAAACCTTTTCATAATTTTCCTTGATAGGAAAAAATGTAAGGTATTGACTAGCAGAGGAGAAAACATTTCTATTCTTGATGGGTTCAAACAGGGAAACCCCAGTTTTGATAACCCTTAATTAGCATCTGAATTCTAACTTTGGAGGTCCTGCTAACAGGTCTCTTCAGCTTCCTTTTTTACTCTGCAATGCAAGATTACTTGGCCAGGTTGAATTTTTTATCAAAAATCCTAGTTTTAAACTGAAAGATCTCTTAGAAACCACGAAGTGCAACTCACTGTCTGCTCAGGCCGGGGAGTGTGGCCGGCACATGGGGCACGATTGCATGCTCTGAAGTCGACAGCTGTAGTTGCGTCAGGTTTCCAGCTCTGTGATTGGCTATGTTGTGGTCTTGGGCCTTCCTCAGAGCCTTGGGTCCAGCTATGACATGAAACTAATAGTGGTACCTGCTTTGTAGGTTGTGAAATGTTTAGATGTAATCTAGGAATAGCCTGTATACAGCATGATGCCTGGAGAGTAGCAAGTCTTCAGTAAACTTTACTAATAAGTAATGATGGGAATAATATATGAGTATATATTGTCCTAAGATTGCTGTATATCTTAATTGTGCTCTTTGTATCAGGGCAACTGTTTTTTCTTTTTTTCTTGAGACAGGTTCTTGCTAAGTAGTTCAGGCTGGGCTCGAACTCACTAGGCTGAGGCAAGAGGATCATGGCCTTGAACTTGCCATGATCCTGTCTCAGCCTCCCAAGTGCTGAGATTACAGGTGTGTGCCACCATGCCCAGCATGGGGTGACCTTATTTTGTGATGATTCTAGGGATTGATGAGCAACTGTCTCTTTGTTTATACTCCTCTAAGTTCATTCCTTTGCTCCTGTTCATTCTGAATAACCTTAGTTGTTCACCAAATCAAATAATGCTTCCCAGGGCCTGAACACAAACCTACATGTTTACCTTAGGCAATGAACTGTATGTGCTTCCTCCCTGCGCTCTTCTTTTAAAAAAAAAAAAAAAAAAAGAAAGAAAAATCATGAGGAACAGTGCCCATTTTACGAAATGACTGTTGCCTTTGTCTCGATTCCTGTCTGTCTCAGATGAGCTTGTTGTGAGGCTAAACGTGCTTCTCATGTTTGAAGACAGGTAAGTTTTGTGTGAGGGGGCCTCTAAGCATAAAAGATACTCAGCTGCAGAAACAGCAGTTTTGATGGTGCTCAAGGAGAAACAGGCTGCGCTGGGCCTGTCATACTGATAGCATGTTGGTGTGTTCCCAAAGTATTTCCCCTCCTCTTTCAATGTAAGTACAATGTACATGTACAGAAAATGAACAGTATTATCCAATCTTTGCCCCCCCCCATAATTTGTTAGAAAAACAAACACCTGTGTAATCCTTAGGTGGTCAAGAGATGGCATAATGTCAGCCCTGCAGAAGCCTGACCAGACCTTTTCTGCCAGGCATTAGGACTCAGTGTATAGTTCTGCCTCCACTGCCATACTTGGGATTAAATCTAGGGCCTTCCCACTGAGCTACAATCAGCTTTAAAAAAATTTTTTTTTTTTTTTCTTTTTGAAGACAGTCTTGCTAAATTGCCTGGGCTACGTGAACCTCCTGCCTCTGCCTTTCAGAGTGCTGGGATTATAGGCATGTGCCACCACACCTGATGGGTCAGATTTTGAAAATGTTCAGTTTGAGTTTAAAAAGAATGTGTAGTCTGCATTTATACAACACTATGTGTATCCATCCAGTAGGTGAGAATGGTGGACAGAGTTGTTCAAATCTGTAACCCTTCTGCTTTGTTGTCTCTACTTTTTCTGTTTTGAAAGTTGTACTAAAATCCTTTGTGGCCATGGGTTCTCTTACATCTTATAGTCCCAATTGCTTTTATTTCTTTTGAGGCTGTGTCCATAGGTGCATATAAATTTAGATTGTGTCATATAAATTTTGGTAAGTTGATTTTTTTTCTGAAAGTTTTCCTCTTTTATTATTTTACTTGTTGGCCTAACAGCTACTTTTTGTAACATTAAGTTAGTAACCTAATTTTCTCTTGGCTATTGTTAATGTGAAATATTTTTCCATTCTTTTTCTTGTAGTCTTCTATAGCTTTCTTATTTTATTTTGGCAAACATAAAGCCTACAGAAAAAAGTAAGTAAACATTCATATATCTGTCACCTAGATTTCCAAAATGAGATTTTGCCACATTTGCTTTGTCTTTCTCTGGATATGTATTTCTCAAACTTTTTATTTCAGAATAGTTTTGAGTGTATAGGAAAGTTGCATCTGTGGTAGAGATTTCCTGTCCAACTTTTGCCCAGTTTGCCATTAACACTTTACAGTAACCTTGGTTTGGTTGTCAAAGCTAACTAATTAATATTGGTACACTGCTGTTAATTAAACTGTAGATTCATTCAGATTTCACCAGTTTTTCCACTGATGTCTTTTTACTTTTATAGGATCCTGTGCAGGATACCCCACTGCATTTTTAAAAATTCTAAGCTATTTGACAATAAGTTACAGATACCATGATATTTCACTTTGCAATGCATTGATATATATTTCCTAAGAATTAGGACATTTTGTATAATCATAGTATTTTTATGCTCAAATTTAGCACGATAAAATAGCATTATTTCCAAGTAAAATTGGGTAATAAAATTTCCCCAAAGAATCATCAGTCTATTCTTATTTAATTAATCAATTTATCTTTTTGAGACAGGGTATCACCATGTAATTCAGGCTGGCCTTGAACTCACTTTGAAGCCCAGGCTGGCCTTGAACTCACAAGGATCCTCCTACCTCAGCTTCCTGAGTTCTGGGATTGCAGGCATGTGCCACCACACCCAGCAGTGCATTTTATTTTTAACCCCCTCAAAATCTGTTCAAAAATAAAATACTACATTTTGTGGTCTGTTGATATCCGTTAAGCTAAGAGAGTCTCTCTTTGATGACAGAGACCTTTTTTATTTATTAATTTTTTTTGGTGACAGAGACAGTTTTGAAGATTAACCCAGTTGTCATTGGTATCCCTGTGTCTAGATTTGTCTGTTTTCTCATGTTTAGGTCATTTTGTTGCTGTTTTTTGAGACAAGGTCTTGCTTTGTAGTGCAGGCTGATCTTGAACTCCGTATGTAGCCCAGGCTGGCCTCAAACTCATGGTTATCCTCCTGCCTCAGTTTCCTATGAGGATTACAGGTATGAGCCTTCCCTGCCCCTGGATTTTGAGTTAAAGCAAATAGATTCAATTTTTTACTTGAGAATTGTCTTGCAAAGAGTACCATATGGGTAATTTTTATTACATCATATGAGCATTAATATATTGTAGGTGTGTTCCATCGTTGGTGGTACTTCGATTGCTTAGTTAAAATGTCTGTATTCTTCCACTAAGGTGCTGTTTGCAGATTTACAGTCTCGAATGCTTGTAGCCCTCTCCTTCCTCATATGTTGAAATTAACCCCCTAGGTGATTGGCATTAGGAAGTGGGGCATTTGCAAGGCAAGACTAGGTCCTGACAGCTGCTGCCTCATCAATGAAGTTCATGTCTTTGAAAGGGCTTGTGGGAGCTCTTTTGCCTTTCTCCATGTGAGGACACGTAAAGGACACATCCTCCAGTGGTCTTCGTCATACCTTTGATCTTGGATTTTACAGCCTCCAGAACTGTACCGTAAATTTCTATTTATAAGTTACCATTCTAAGATCCTTTGTTATCACAGCCTAGATGAACTGACTCCTGTTTCCTTCCAAGCTTTTACCAAGTGGTGACATTCGTGGATAATCTTTCTGGCCATTATTACATTGGTGGTTGTAATATTGTGAGTTCCTGAACATGATTATCATTTCTTCTACATGTATTTAGGTATCATCCTCTATAAGAGGATTCTATAAATAAGAGTTTTTTCTTCATCCTTTTCAAATAACTGGCCTGCTGTATTGTTTTTATTTTTTATATATACTGTAATCCGTAGCCATCATTATTCTTTGAAGGCTCACATTTTCCTAAATTAATCAGTAGGGACCCCATTCAAACTGGCTCCTGAGTCCATTAGTTATCTCCTAATCAAACATGGAGCATTGCTTTCTTAAAACCTGGCTCACTTTGTGTCCCAGAGGTGGCATCGGTCTTTTCAAGGAACTCTACTTCATTTTAATGGAGAATATATTAAGAAACCAAGATCCAAGTGTTTTGTGTGCTTACTGCTTCCAAAAACATTGCTTTTTTAAGCCTTCCCAGTGGAGATAAGAAATATATGTACCAAAGGAGAGAGCTAATACACATGTGTATTTTTAAGTTGTAATTTTACTTTAAGCTGCATAATTTTTTTGTTTTTGTCTTCTCTTTCTACACAATGAGAAATCTGGTTCCAAAGAACCTTACTATATGTACTCATTTGGTCTATTAATAATTTCAGAATTATCATTCTAATACTACTATTAAATCTAAATAGAGCTTACTTTTTTTGGTTAGGTTTCTTTTTTTTTTAGTTATTGTGTTCTTAAAACATCTCACTGAGGGATATAGACAGAACACTATAGTCAAATATTTCTTGAATGAATTTTTTCATGTGTCATAAAATATTGAATAGTTTTTGAATTATTTTTATGTGATTTTAATGTAAGGTTATTGTTTCTTTTTATTTTCAGCTTTGTGGTTTGCATTTTTTAAAATTATTTTTTGAATGAGCAAAATACATAGTTCAAAAGGCAAAATCATATCCATTCAGAGAATTCTTATTTCACGGACTGCTTCACACTCTCTCAGTAGCTAACTATTGTAATTAATTTTTGGGTTATACTAATATATATATATATATATATATATATATATATATATATATATATTAACCAAATAAAAGGTCAAGTAATTTATATATTATTCTTTAATTTTTCTTTCTTATGCAATAGCTGTGAATAGAATTACATTAAAATTATTTTACACCTTTTTAAAGTTAACAACATAGTGTGGACGTTTTCCTGTTCTGGTTTGTAGAGATCTTTCTCTCTCTGTCCACCTCCCTCTCTTCCCTTTTCTCGCCAGCTCCCCTGCATCACACTGTTGGATAGGTGTACCGTAATTTATTCAGCCAGTCTCCTGTGGATGGGCCTTTAGGTGGTTTCTATTTGGTATTTTATAGAACTTTTCTAGAGTGTGTAGTATATAACCTTATCATAAGTGCCTTTGCATTTGTGGAGGTGTATTTTCACAGTAAGTTTCTATCAGTTGGCTTATAGGTCCAAGGTTAAGCACATAAACGCAGTGATGTTAGTAGACGCGCGAAAGCGTTTGAGGTGGAGGGAGAACAAGCACAGGGCAGCGGGACGGGGCATTTGGCTCTGAGCTGCTGCGCTGAAGGAGCGGCAGGAGGCTGCAGAAAGAAGCCGGGCGCCTGATGAAAGTGGCTGCTCACGGCTCTGTGCACTGATGTCAGATCACTGAGTTACAGCACTGTTTTCCGTATTCCCAGTTGACCACAGCTCACTTGAGAGGCAAAGGAACGCATTGTGGCCTGAAATTCCTTGTGTAGCCCATGAGCTCGGGATCTTCCTGATTCATCCTCCCAAATGCAAAGATCACAGGCATATTTCGCCATGCCTGGTCTTTCCAATGTCTTTGCTCCCAACGGGCTTGAGCAGCAGTAGGTGGCAGTGTGTTCCTGTCTGTTGTGTTTCTTTACTAGAAGGTAAGTCCAGAGCTGTGTTGTCCAGCACTTCAGCCACCAGCCGCATTTATCTACTTGAAGTTTGGCTCATCTGAATTGAGGTGTGCTTGCTTTGTATTTTGGATTCCAAAGACTTAGTATCAAAAAGAACTAAAATATCTTATATTGCGTGGATGACAGTGCACAGTGTATGTACTATTGTTGGTCTCTGACGTGCTTTGAAATTTTGGTTTTTTTCTTTTTGTCTAAATAAAGTGGATTAAAAAGAAGAAAAGAAAAATATATTGGGTTAAATAAATATGAAATTAATGTCACCTCTTTCTACTTTTTTGTTTAATGTGATTTATAGGAAATTTAAGATTATGTGGCTCAAATGATGCTTTTATTTGTTAGCATGGTATAGAGAATTACTGAGTTTAGGTTAAACATTACTTCCATTGGGTCATATCAAGCAGTTTAAAATTTTAGTTTGTTCCCCTAGTAGTGACACTAATTTTGATAAATTGTGGAGTTACCTACATTAAGGATATATTTTGATCTCTTCCATGATGTTCCGTTTGTAAAGATGCTTTTGTTAGAAGTTCTCCCACAGCTTCTCTTGCTGGTTACTCTTTTTTTCTTTTTTTAAAAAACAACTTTGGAACTTTCTATTGAAAAGATACACTTTGAGTACTTCTGTATCTTTCCAGAGTTGATACATATATTTTTCTTTTGCAATTAGAAATATACGGAATGATACCTTGACACCTTGAGAATACTCTGTTCCCAGTCTTTTTTACCTAATAGTTTAGTGCCTGTTGAAGATACTTTCCTAGTAAATAGTTTGTTGGGGGCTATGCAAAATGATTTTCACATACTATCATTCCTTTTTTCATAAATGGCAATCTTCTCTACTGAACTTTTTTTCACTCATTTTTTTAAAGTGAGAATTAGCTGTGTAGTAGGTGTTTGATTAGGAAAGTTGGATACCAGTGAAAATTGTAAATACTGAGTCGTAGCTTACGTGTACAATAGTTGTTCACTCTTCAAGGGAAACGTACTGTGAATCTGGTTTTTTCTTTCAGTCTCGTTGTCACTCTTGTTATTCTATAACCTGAGTTTTCACATATGACAATTACTCAGCACAGCGTAGAGCGCTTATGTGTGCCAGGCACTGGTGAGCACTTGCATAGAGTCCTAAGAAGCAGCATAGCTGTGCTTAACGTGGGATGCTCTGTGGACATGGGACGTTTCACCTATCATGGAGTTAAGACAGTGACAGTTCTGGAAATGCAGTTATGAAACTGCGTCCTACAAATCTTGATTGGGAAGTGTTACAGGCTTTTGCTAACAATTCTAGGTAAGGAGATGTTCTGAAGTTCAAAAGCTATATTGCTCTTTAGAGGACTGGGGTTCTGGTACTCTTCTCATCTCGCTGCTGTAGTTTGCAGTTTGCTCTTACTGTCTTTCTAAGGTAACACTGAATTATGATTTCAAATTCTACTCCTTGCTGTGCAATTTTGCCTAATTTTTGGTCCTCTGAAGATATTTCCCAGTGTTTCGGAGGTCCATCCGTCTGTGAAACATGTCTTAGAGGCATATGTTAGTGGCTTTTCAAAACAGTAGGGAGGCTTTTACCAGCCAAGTCCCGCTTAATTCACTCATTTCCTTTTGGACTGAGCAGGAAAGATGCATTACTTTCTTGGCCTTAACAGTGCAGTTCATGGAAGAGCAAGGGATTCCTGGAACTCTGAAATAGCCTTAGGGCTTGGGGCAGCCTCTCCTGTCTGGAATTTGAGAAGACCATGGAGGGAAAGATCCTTCTGTCCCTGGTTTTGGGTGAGCTGTGATATTCTTCCCATCTTGCTGAATTGGACCACTGTAGTCTAGAGATTTAAGAGAGGCCCCTGCTGCTTCTCATCCATAGAATGGCAGAAATCTGCAGCTTCTGAGACTTCCAAGGGAAGATGGAGTGAGTTATGCTTAGCTGGATAAATGTTCACCTGGGGTATGTGATTGTTGATATCTGAATGTTTCCCAAACCCTCATGAGTTCATAAGTGGGGCTTTTGGGAGGTGACTGGATCATGGGGGTGGGATCATGAAGTGGAGATAATGAATTTACAGCTAAACGTGGTGTTGGGTGAAGCCTGGTCAGAGGAGCCCACTCACTGGGGCCGTGGCCTGCTCTTCCTCATGCTTTCCTTTGGCTCGTCTCTGTTTTCTGACTGGAGTGACATAAGCACATCTCAGCCATGCCACGGTGGCTTGGAGCCAGCTGATTATGGAGTGCAACTTGTACCAACTGAGTCAAGACAAATCTTCCCTCTTTTAAATTGTGGGTGTTGAATATTCTATCTCAGTGACAAAAGTGACTAAGACAGAGTATTCTCTTAAAGCCAAGGGATTTTTCCACGAAAGATGTCTTCTGTATCTCTATTATTTCCTTTCAGATTGGTAAAATAGATACTTTAAAGTCTTTCACGTGATGCAATGTCTGTGAGTTATACAGCTATGACCTCAGATTCTAGAATATCAGATCAACATTCTTTTGAAGAGATATCTCACTTTAGATTGACCCTACGTTTAGAATCAACCATGTATTGCCAAAGGGAAAAGGGAACCCAAGTGATAAAACGACACTTCTTGCCATGAATTGGTTTGGACGTTACTTCTCTAAGTGTTCTGAGGATATTTCCTTACTCAAAACACACTCACCTCTGCTGTTTTCACTGATGTCATCTGAAGATGGACATTTTATTTCCAACTTGAGGTAGTAGGATATTTTTTTCCTCCAGATTTTGCACTTTAGTTGAATTATCAAACCAATCTCTTTTTGAGTCCCAGGGAAGGGGAAACTGCTCTCAGAAAGAAAGTGATTTCAGACCTTTCCCTTGTATACTTGAGAAGGGGGCAACTGATTAGTTCCTCCTGGCCTTGCTTGGCTGGTGGAAAGAACTGGCTTGGGTAAAAGGATGTCTCTTGGTTCTTAGCTTACAGTGTTGCACCCTGATCAAATGAACTTTATTCCTGGTGACTGCCAATAATTTCCACCCCTTTGAAATCAAAACTCAAGGGTTTTGGCTTTGGTTAAGAATGTGAAAGAATCCAGGAGACCTGAGTAGAAGATAGAATAAATTCTTAGTTTTGTAAGTTTCATTAAAGAATAGAGTGACATGAAACCCTACAGACTGAGTGAAGCACTGGATACATGAAGACATGCAGTGGGGGAAGGACTTAGATGCTAGGAGAGGAGGAGGATGGAATAGAATGAGGCCAAAAGAGTCAAGGGTCCATCTCCTGGTGCTGGTGACTAGGTAGGAGTCCAGACTTTGACTGGAACTGTCCTCCTGTCTCCCTACCAGTGAAAGCGACCTACTACTGTTGATTAGGGTTAACAGCTTTCTTGGCTTGCCTGGGCTGGTACTGGTTTTAGCGCTAAAAGTTTCCCATCCCAGTAAAACCTTTAGTCCTGGGAAAGCTGGGATGGTTGGTTACCCTGGCTAAGTTTTAAGGTGTTGAGTTAGCACTTGACAACAGAAAAACTGGCCCAGATCACCTTTTTCCTTTGTTTTCAGGAAAGTATACACGAAGCCCTAAGGTATGTACCAGGTCTGGAGATAAAAATAGTATTTGCCACTGATTGTACGCTTACCGTGTGCCAAGTACATGGTCTTGGTTTACATACATTGGTGATCAATGGAGTTAGTGTATTTTATATCCAGTTTTATGGGACAGGAAGAGATCAGAGCTGAGGGGTGTGACAAGCTTTATGTTTTCCAAGAGCAAATAACTAGAATGGAATTGAGGCATGTTTGAATGTTAGTTAATGTGCCTAAATCTGAAATGTGTGCTTTTTCCACTAAATGAACTTGTTTAAATGAACTTACTAAATAGACAGACTCTATGATTTAGTGTAGTACTGTGGCCAGCAGCCTCATCCTCTGTTTCCAAACCCATTCTTGATTTTCATGCTAGCATACGATTTCCTGGGATAACATATGAAGAGGCAGTCCAGCAAACTAAAATAGCTACTTGAGTCTTATACGAGCAGCAGCCCTGATTTACCTTTCACTTCTTAACGGGGCCACTAAGGGCCTGGCACCAGGTGTGCTCAGTGAAGGGTCAGTATGGTGGTTATTTTAATTATGGCATCTGAGCAGTAATCTTGAACTGAAATGTCTTAGCTAATATATGTAAACTCAAGCATTTTAATTAAAAAATCATCAAAGATTTAATGTAGTAAAGAAAGAAAGAATATGCTTCTCCTTGAGTTTAATATTAGGTAAACACTTTTTCCTCCAAGGAAAAGCTGTCCTCTTGGTTATTTGATTTGGAATTGTTAGAAGACAGGCTTCCTTGCTGTGATAAAAGGTGTTGTATACATAATGCTAAGATAGAAGCAAAAAAATTTCTATTTTGGGCTGCAAACCGTAAATAGTTTATTTCAGGGGAAAATCTAACCCAGGTGCTCAGCCCTAAAAAATCCCTCTCCTGAAATGAGAGATGATGGAAGTTCTTAGTATAGTGATGGATGTTCTCAGTGGGTGGGGAGTGACATTGAGAGCGGAAGCCTTGGGTTGTGCAGACACAGAAAGCTGCAAGCCTACCCTGCTTTTATCTCACACATTCACACCAGAAAGTTGTGCCTTTACCAGCAAATGAGATGGAACTAAAGTCATACAGATTAGGGAGACTAGATATGAGGAAGCTCGTACAACGGAGGAGACATGGAATCCGTTAGATGCGTGTTTATTACACACCCACGAGGTTTTTAGGTACGGTGTGCTAGGTGCTGGGCATATAGAGAGGAGCACATGTGCCCTGCTGGCCTCAAGGAAGTCACATAGAGGTGGAGAAATAATCCAAGAATAAAAGTGTTTCCTCGGGGCTAATTTCAAATATTCATTGATGTTTTAGGTTGCTTGGGGCTGCTGTAATGAAAGACCACAGAGAGGTGGAAACAATAAGAGAAATTCGTTGTCTGTCTATAGTTCTGGAGGCAGACTGTCCGAGGTCACTGTCCCAGCATAGTTGCTGGTTTTGGTGAGCCCTGTCTTGCTGGCTTGCTGTGCTCACTTGGCCATGTATTTTCTCTGTGTACTTGGCGGGAGGCAGAGGGAGGGGCAGAGGCAGAGGGTGAGCTGTGCTTTCCTCTTACAAGGCTACCAGTCCTATTGGACTAGTGTCTCACTCCTCTGAATTCATTTAATAAGGGACTTATCTCCATAAATAGCCACACAGGGGGCTAAGACTTCCAACAGAAATTCTAGGAATGAAAGTCAGTCCACAGAAGTAGGCTATGACTCACATGAAAACATTAAAATGGGTTCTCTCTGTCTCTGTCTCTATCTCTCTTTCCCCCATCTCATTCTCCCCTTCTCTATACATATATAATATATAATACATATTTATATTTATAAATTTGCTTTTGAAATTATTTGGTTATGTAATTCACCTAATTGCTAGCTGCTACTTCTTAGCAATCAAATACTTGGAAATCTTTGCAAAATTGCTTTCCAGTGTAGTAAAATATGTGAGTTCTACATTTGATAATTAGTGAAATTAACACTGTTAAATTTTTGTGTTTAAGCATTAATTTGTATTTTGCACTTTTTATATTTTGAAGCCAGTACTCTGCAAATTTCACATAGGCTCTTTTTAAAATTTTTTTTTATTTTAAAGAGAAATAGAATTTTACAACATGATACTTGGGGGTAACGATGGTATATACATTGTGTATTGTGTGTCTTCAAACCAGTTACTCAGAGTTCACAACGTCTGTGTTTATAGAGGCTCTTGAAAACTCATTAGATCCTAAGTGTTATTTGTAACTCCTGAGGGATGGAAGGGCTGGAGGCACCTCTCAGATGTCTCTCAGATCTCCTACCCAGTCCTAGACAGATCGCTGCCAGCCCCGCCTGTCTCCCAAGCTCTGGTGCAGCATTTCTGTTTCTGTGAAGTGTCTTCTTGATGTGTCCCTGGCGCTTTAATTTGAGTCTATCCAAATCCTCTTCTTCCCTTCCAACCTGTCACCTATTTCCATCGCCTCTCCCCACACACCACCACCACATAGGCAGTGGGAGACTTGGAGGTTGTTGCAGTCACTGTCAGTGGTGTCTGCGTCTACTGGTGTTTGTTTATCTGGTCTGAAATGAAAGGCGAAGTTATTTTTTCACGGCACACCAGAGGTCAGGTACAAATCTTACCGAGGCTGCCCAAAAGAAGCACATGGGACCACTGTCCAACACTGGACTCATCCTAGACTCCCTCTACCCTCCTCTTGGCTCCTATCTTCCATGAGGTAAAATGTCGCCGACCCTTCCCTATGGGAATCTTCCAGCCATCCCCACTATTACAGTTCAGGAGAACCTAACTTTCAGCGTCAGAGAGAGAAGGAAACACCCAGTCCCTGAACTCCATTCCCTCATTCTGAATGGCATAGTGGGAGCATCCATTCCTTCCAGAGAAAATCAACTCAAAGGTATACTTTTTGATCCTTTGAGAACAAAGCATTATAATTTGATATAATCTGAATTGGGTTATTCACTTAAGTGATAGTATGTGTTAACTGCCATAGTGTAGTCTAGGTTCCAGTTTCTAGTCAGATTGTCTTCAACAAAGGTTCAAAACCCTGGAGATAAAGCTCTCTCAGGTCACCTCGTAGCCTGATGTAGTGGTATATGCTTGTAGTCCCAGCTGAGGCAGGAGGGTCCCAAGTTTGAACCTGGCCTGAGCAATTTAGAGATGTAGTAAGATAGTTTCAAAACAAGAAGAAGTTGAAAAAGGGTTGGAGATACAGCTCAGGCTGAAGGCTCTGGTTCAATTCCCAATACCAGGAGTTGGAGTTTACCTCATCTTGTTACACACACTCTGGGCACAATAAACTAATTATGTGTCCTTCCATTGATTCAAAAACAAAACGAAAATACCTCAAGTAGTTTTTTTCATCTGAAACAACAGAAAGCAGAGAACATAAGCCAATTAACAAAAACCAGTCGCCAGGAATTGACATGATGAGATTTCACCCTAGGCCTCTTGGTTTCAAATAGGTGAATTTTTTTATGCAGTTCAGACTGGCCTTGAGCTCACTTTGTAACCCAGGCTGACCTCAAACTTACAACGATCCTCCTGCCTCAGCCTCCCAAATGCTGGGATTACAGGTGTGTGCCATACCCAGCTGTGGATTTACTAAGCACTGAGAAACACTGAGGTAGTAGACTGGATATTGAATCGAAGCAACAGGATTTGGAATAATAATGCCAGCAAAAAATCATGGAAGAAGGTGTGGTGGAAGAGGAGGGAGGGAGACAGTGAAGTCAGGCTGGGCATTGTTGGCTTCCTATCTCTTCATCACTCTCAGCTTGCACCAGCGTTATTCTAAAAATCTTGGTTTCCACTTTAATCATCATCACTTTCCAGGAGCCACGAACCCACCCGCCCCGTGGTGAAGCAGCCTGTCCGTGGAGCCAGTAGCAGCACCACCATCACGGCGATTGTTCAGACTGGTGGGGACTGGAACACCGGCCTCTTCAGTGTCTGCAGAGATTGGAGAATCTGTACGTTTCCATCTTCATTTAAGTTCCTCCTTACTACTTTCTTTCTCAAGGCATCAGTAAATGAATAAGCAACGTCAGAGACAAGGATAGCAATCAAACGGATTCAGAACAACTGGACTAATCTTCTAGTGACTCACATTTACTCCTTAGCTGGAAAAATCTTGCTTTTCAGCAGTGTGGATGCTTTCATAAAATTCAAAGATTTTCTTAAATGACAAAAACCACTGTTAGCAAAGATGTACAAAACAGGCTCTCTTATCTCTTATCTTGTCCGGGAGTGTAAATCCGTATCGCCTTCCTGCTGGATAGCAGTCCATCGGAAAGAACTTCGAGAGTTACATGGATTTTGACCCAGTAATTGAGGTTTTTTTATTCTCATTTTTCTTTTGAAGGGGCTGGGGGATCAAGCCCAGGGTCTAGCACTGTTAGTCAAGTACTCGGCTGCTGAGATACGTCTCAATCCCAATAATTACATTTTAAGGAGCTTAAGGAATGAAATCATTGCAAAGATTTTGCAGGAAAATTAAAAGGTTTGGCAAAAGCCTGGAATAACATAAATATTTAACAGGGAGCACCCTATGATGAATTATTATATAGTCATGATCAGAGGAGGATAACATTTAATGAGATAAAAATATCTTTGGATACATTTTTAGGTTAAAGAAACAGATTGTAAACTATGCACATTAGATACCATTTTTAGGGTGGTGTGCAAACATTTAGAAAAAAGTCTGGAAGGATACAAATACAAATGTTTTTGGCAGATATCTCCAGATGGTAGACTAGTGAATAATCTTAGACTAATGAGTAATCTTCCTGTCTTCCTTCCTTCCTTCCACCCATCCATCCATCCATCCATCCATCCATCCATCTCTCCTTCCTTCCCTCCCTCCCTGTCTTCCTCCCTGCTTTCCTTCTTTTCTTTTGGCCACAGGCAATTGAGCCTAGTGACTTTTCACTGAGCTAACACCTCTAGCTGTGTTTTAAGTTTAATTTTTTATTTTGAGACAAAATCTCAGACTCTCAGAATATAATATTACATATTCGCACCACCATGCCTGGCTTCTATATTATCTCTTTTAATATTTCTGTGAAGAATGTGTAGTACTCATAACAAACCCAGTCACAAAAATAAACTCCTTGTTGACTGAAATCTTTAGACACTGGTTCCACTCTAAAGTACAAATCACACTGTCCTCCAGCTTCACGGTTTCCCCCTGGATTTTGAGTTAAAGCAAATAGATTCAATTTTTTACTTGAGGACATTCTGATCTACCTTGGAGACAACATGTCAGGAATCCACCCCAGAGAGAAGTTAGTTCATAGAATCTGTCGTGAAGAAAGTGATGGTGGGATAATCATCTGACAGATGAAGGGTAGTCAGTTAAAAATCCAAGAGACCCAGGTCTAATATTTTTGAAGAATGTGGCTCTCTATCCTGTGGTGGCTTCTAAGAACATCTGAATATGTCCTAAAGTATCAGAGGGTGGGTTAGCTGCATGCTCTGAGCAAGGCCACCCTCCTTCAGCTAAGGGTCTTTCTTGTGGCTCTGAGCTCTGCAGGCCTCTTGCAGCTATGCTGCCCATGTGACTTCTCACCAGACCATGATGGTACCAGTTCTCTGGTTGTCCTGGGATTTTTCTGTTTCTCTATTTTTATGACTTTGGTTGTCACTTGGTACCAAGGTACACAAGGTATAGTAGTCAGGCAGAGGTGTGAAGATCTTGATCAAATTGCTAAGTGGACCATTTTCCTTTAATAACATATGGTTTGGGGCTGGGGAACATTAATGCAATTCCAGATAAGGCAAAATGTAGAATTTAATGGAGTTAAGAGAACAGGCTTGTAACAGAAACAGAACTCATCTTGAATCTCCCTTGTGGTCTTACTGGCCATGTAACCTTGAGCAAGTTCTCTGGGTCTTCATTTTCCACTTCTAAAATGAAGATATAAAGGTGCCAACCTCAAGGGTTGCTGTCAAGATTAAAGCAGATAATACGTAGACACTACTCTAATACTGGTTTTGATTAGTCAGGAATTGTTGGTTACAAGCTATGCTAGATTAATTATTTTCTTAAAATGTATATATGCTTGAAACCTCTGGATATGACCTTACTTGGAAACAGAATGTTTGCAGTGTGATACCTGGATTAGGGTAAGCAGGTTCCTCAGACCCTTCAGAAGAGACAGACTCTGTCAGTGCCTTGATTTTAGACTTCTAGCTTCCAGAATTCTCCAGTGGGAAAATAATTTGTTGTTTTAAGATGCTCAGTCTGAGATATTTGTTAGAGCAGCCCTAGGAAACTAATACAAAAGTAAATGTTAGATTTCATTAGAAGGCTATATAGAATAGCTTATAGTATTAAAAGATTAGCTGGAAACCAAGCTCAGAAAGGGCAAGACAGATTGTTGCCAGAAACTTACTGACAGTCTAATCAACATCATATATTTTTATTCTTGTGTCATCCTGCCTGAGAATTGAAATTTTAGCAGCTCCTGTGGCTCAATTTGCCTTGTTTAGGTCACATGTCTACTACTTGTTGAAGCCTATCAATATTGCTCATAATAATGAAGAAACAATTTCCTAAATTTACTTAGTGTGGTGTCACTAGCAAAATCCCAACTAACATTACTGTAAAATGCTTAGTGAATTTTAGCTATTAAGATGATTGCCACTCTATATTTTAAAATTATCCTTCAGCATGTTGAGTGCAAAAAGAAGAGATGTCAGGCTTACTCTAGATGCTTCCATGGTTTCTATGAAATCCAAAAAGCATCTAAAAAGCTGGTCAAAGAAAGACTCATGCCTCAACCATTCTTTTTACTTAAACACTGTTTTACCACTCAGCTCTTTTCTAACCCCCATCAACATTTGTGATACTAATCACACAGAACTTCCTGAGGATTCTATGTTTGTCCATTTGAGAACCTACTCTAGCCACAAGTGGAGAACGAAGGAGATGTGGAGAAATATAGTATGCTTTACAATTGGGCATGAATGACAAAAGAGACCTGTGGGTACAGCATTCAGAGTGATGCTGAATGTTATGTTCAGTTTCCTAAGTGGACCTCTATTTATAAATTCTCATAGCAACTCTAATTTAATGGTCCCAGAAGAAAATCCAAAGGTGGTATCAGTTTGTGCTCTCATTATCTGCACCATAATTCTGGGGATGCAGTTGAAATCTGAGTGTTATGAATCTTGGATTTCTTCCCCTCCTTGTTTCAGAAGACTTTTAACTGTAAATTATTTCATCTTCAAAGTTTCATTGTAAATAAATCACAATGCAAGGAGTTGTGACAGACTTGGGAACAAAGGACTCTTCTTTCCATGACTGATCTATGTTGGATTCCTATCCTGGGACATTTCTCCATCAAATGCTGAGAATTACTGCTACATTTGTCAACCATTAAGCAAAGGGTACATTGTGAAGAGCAGTGATTTCCATTTCTTTTTGACATTTTACATCTTCATTTTATCATAATTATTTTAAAAAATTGCCCCCTTCTCCCCAACTTTCTGCTTCAGACTGTGCTGAGATTCTGAATTCACACTGTACAGAGATTAGTAAATGGATGTCTCTATGCCCTTTAGAGATAGAGTATCTGAGAATTTAAATGTGAAGAGGAAGCCAAGGTAAGGTGAAATAAGTAGCTACTCAGTGGCATTGTGGGTAGTCTGGGTAGACTGGCTAGTCTGGCATTGGAAATATTTGTGAAGTTATTGCAAAAAAAGTTTATATAAATGGTGTGATCCACATTGGCTTGTAATTCAGCCAATATTTACTGAGTTCAAACTTATGTATGGGCCCTTGATACACGTTACAGTCACAATAGTGAATCAGGAAGAGATGATTTTTTTTTTAGATGAGGTAGATAAATCAGTAAACAAAATAACTGCAATTGTGATAAATGCCATGAAAGAGATAAACAGGGTGCTAAAGAGGGAAATTTCACTGGATGGGGTAAAGGATGACTTTTCCTGGACTTCAGTTTAAACTTGTACCTGAGAAATATGAAAGTGTCAGCTATGCAAATAATTTACCTGTAAGGGCAATATGACTATCAGGCAGTAGAAGCTTTTTGTTCCTACTGGGACCCTTGAAACACTCAAGGAGGGTAGAAGAAAGCAAGGTGGGATTTTCTTTGGTAGACGAAGGAGGCATGAAAAGGTGTCAGATTGGGATTTGTGTCTCCACACTTAAACTTCTTAGGCAAACTGCATGGAAACAGGGGCCATGGTTGTCTCTCAGTCATTGCTCTGGAGCCCAGGACAGCATCTGGCCCATAGGAGACAGACATTTCCTGAATGATGCACTGAAATGCAGACGTTTATTATTTGCTTCTTTCATGCACTTGATTGCAAGACTCAGCCTTGGGACTGGAAGGGAGAGTAGAGATCCGCTGGTCTGATTTGCCCTAAACCCCTCTGCAGCATACCTGCCAGTAGCCAGATAGCCTCAGCTTTCTGAGTGCTCACAGGGTGGAAACCCCACTGCCTTTGGAGTCAGCACAGTGTTTTCCAAATCATGTTGAATAGGTTATTATGAAATAATCAGAGTTCAAAATTTTCGCCTATGAAAAACAGGTACTCTGTCTTTTTTTTTTCTGCCCACCCAGTTCTCCCTACAAACAACTACTCTTACTTGAGTTCACATAGTGTCCATGTGCTTATAAGGATATAAAATTTTTAAAAAAATATAATAGGTTTTAATTTTAAATATATATAGTCACTATAAAAATTAAAAATGCAAAAGATTATAAGGAAAAAGTATTCTGTAATTGTGACTCCTGGAAATAGCTTTTTAGTGTATATAATATAAATTAATATAAAACTGTAGAATTATAAACACATTCTGCACCTTTGTTTTGTTTTAATAATAAGTTTAGTTTATTAGACCATACCAGCAAATCTGGAGCTAATTTCTTAAAGCACTGTACCACTGTACCAAAATTTATTTAATCAAAACTCCCAATTGGTGGACTTTTATATGATTTCCAGACTTTTTGCTATTCAAACAAATACTATATAGACTATCCTTATATATACACAATTTGCATGTGTGTATTATATCTATAAAATAATTGCCTGGGGTAAACCTGCAGTTTAATTTTTTTTTTTGAGATAATTCTAAATTTTCTTTTTTCTTTTTTATTATTTATTAGTACCATTTAGATCTACATAAAAATCCCATTCACCATAGGGAATTTATACCCTTATGTGATCTATCTTGATTTCTCTTTTTTTCTCTTTCCCTTCTCCCTTTGACACCTTTCCCCCTCTTTATTTACAAAGCTTTGTTTCCATTTTTTCCTCCTTTTCTCATTTTTTTCTTTGCCTTTCCTTTCATTCTCCCTTCTTCCTAGTTTTCCCTTCCTTTTGAACAATTTCTTCCTATATCACAATATCTATTATACATTTTAGTTTCTTATTTACACTTTCAGTTTCTCACGCCAGAAACACAATGCAATACTGACATGTTTGTCCAATTTATTCATGTAAGAGCGTGTTCTCAAGGTCCATCCATGTAGCTGTAGATGTCTTGAGTTTATCACTTTCTTTTCCAGGTACAAATTGAACTTATGTTTTCTTTTCTTTCTTTTTTTTTGTTAATTTTTTTTTTACCTTAAAAACAAAAACAAAAAAAAGAACAAAAATGATAATACAGACTTTCAAAACAAGATAATGGAGATTAACACTGGTTAATATATTGCATGTTGTTGTCTTTAAAGTAGTTCAGATTACAAGATATAAATAAACATTAAAAAATGATTAAACAAACAATGAAAGCGCAAACTTATTTTTGATGAACTAACAGGGAAAAGGAGAAAAGGAAAAGATATGTCTGTATATATATTCATATATATATATATATATATATATATATATATATATATATATATATATATGCAAGATAGGTGAGTTTATCATTCTTTATACCTGAGTAATATTCTACTGTATAAAAAACCACATTATTTTTATTCATTCATCAATTGATAATCATTTTTTATCCATTCACCCATTTGATAGCTATTCTTTCAGGAGTGAGATGGAATCTCAGCATTGTTTTAATTGGCATCTCTTGAGGGACTGGTGCTATTAAACTTTTTTGTTATATATTTATTTATTTGCCAGTTTTACTTCACCTGAGAAATGTCTGTTCATCTCAGATGCTCATTTTTGGTCCGAGTCTTTTAAATTTTGGGTATATATTTTTTTTCAGTTCGTTATATGTTCTAGATATTAGTCCCTGCTCTGAGGAACAACTGACTAAATTTGTTTCTCACTCTGTGAGGTGTCTTTTCACTAAGTTGATGATTTCTTTTGATGTGCAAAGGCTTTTTAGTAAGATGAGATCCCAGCTGTTGATTCTTTGAAGAATTTTATGTGCAGTTTGAGTTTTGTTCATGAACTAACTCTCTGCCTACCCCTATGTCTTCAAGATTTTTACCTACTTTATTTTTCAGTAGATTTATTATTTTTATTTTAATATTTAGATCTTTGATCCACTTTGACTTTAGTGCATGGTGACAGACATGGGTCTAGTTTTAGTTTTTGTCAAGTAGAGAGCCAGTTTTTCCAGCATCATTTATTAAAGAGGCTATCTTTTTTCCAATGAACATGTTTGGCCCTTTTGTCAAAGATGAGGTGACTGAGTATGTTTATAGTTGTGCCTACGTCTTGTAATCTGTTCCACTGACCTCATGTCTGTTTTTTTCCAATACCATGCTGATTTTATCACAGTAGCTTTGTAGTATAATTTCAAGTCAGAAATTGTGATGCCTCCTGCATAGACGTTGTTGCCCAGAATTGCTTTTGGTATTCTAGGTCTCTTCTGTTTCCAAATGAATTTTAGGACTCTTTTCTCTAGTTCTGTAAGGTATACTAATGGTATTTTGATTGGGATTATAATAAATCTGTATAATAATTTTGGAAGTATGGCCATTTTCACTATGTTGGTTCTTCCTATCTGAGAATAAGGGATATCTTTCAATTTTCTGATATCTTCTTGGATCTCCTTTTTCAGAGTACTGTAGTTTTCACTATAGAGATCTTTTACTTCCTTTTTTTAATTTAAAGAGAAAAAAACAGGAAAAAGATAGAAATATTACAGAATTTCAAGAAAAGAAGATAAACAGTAAGAAATCACTAGTTGATACATTACATATTGTTCTTTCAGAAATAGTTATTCAAATTACAAAATTAAGGCACACAAAGTGGACACTCAAGCAGTGAGAGTGCAAACAGATCTGTTCAACAATCCAACAAGAACCTAGAAATATGGTTATCAATCCCACACACCTAAGCATACATGCAGCTATATCTTTTATAGCGCTTCCTATTTCCTCTTTTTTTACAATAGCAATTATACATTTTTAAAATTTTATTTAAAGAGAAGGAAAAAAAGCAAAACAAAAAAGGGTAGCAACAATACAGAATTCTAAAAGAAAGAAAGAAAAAGGAGAATGAGAAAAAGCCCCACTAAGAAATCAGTAATTTATAAATTATATACTGTAATCCTGGATGTAGTTGTTCAAGTTACAAAGTTAAAGGGTACATAGTAAATATTCAGTCAGACTACAAACAGTTCTGCTCAAAGATCCAACAAAGATTCAGCAATATGGTCATCTATTTTACACACTCATACATGCAGTTATATCCCTTAGAGCACTTTCTTTTCCCCTCTTTTTTACAATAGCAATTACACATTTTGGTTTTATTACACTTGTAGTTCTTATTTACTTTTTACACTAGAGACACAATATGATATTTATAAATATGATTCTTATTTCACTAATGAGGACAGTCTCAGGTTGTCTCCATTTGCCTATGAAGGCCTCAAGATCATCCTTTTTTATAGCTGAGAAATATTCCATTGTGGTATAAAATGTCACATCTTTTTCATCCACTCTGCAGTTGATGGGCATCTTGGTTGTTTCCAGGATTTAGATATCACATATTGTGCAGCTATGAACATGGGTGCACATATATCACTGTGATATGAACTTTTCAGCTCTTCGGGGAAAATACCCAGGAGGGAATAGCTGGATTGAATGGGGCTTCTAATCCTAGTCTTCTGAGAATTCTCTATATGGATTTCCATAATGGTTGCACCAGTCTACATTCCCAACAGTGTTCCTTTTTCCTCACAGCCTCGCCAACATTTGTTATCAGTTGATTTCTTGATGGCAGCTATTCTTTCCAGAGTAAGGTGAAATCTCAATGCTGTTTGAATTTGCATTTCTCGAATGACCAGTGATGGTGAACATTTCTTCATGTATTTATTTGCCATTTGTATATCTTTCTCTGAGAACTAACTGTGTGTTTGTCTCAGATGCCCATTTTTGGAGAGGGTCTTTAAATTTGGGGGGGGGGCTTGATGTTTTTCAATTCTTTATATATTCTGGACACAAGTCCTTTGTCTGAGGGGTTGCTGAATAAAATTCTTTCCCACTCTGTGGGTTTTCTTTTCACTCTGTTGGTGATTTCCTTTGAAGTGCAGAAACTTTTCAGTAATATGAGATCCCATTTGTTGATTCTTTGAAGTGTTTCCTGTGCAGTTTGCATTTTGTTCATGAATTCTCTGCCTACCCCTATGTCTCCAAGACTTCTACCTACCTTGTCTTCCAGTAGATTTAGTGTTTCTGTTTTAATATT
>PVLA01014060.1:0-32949 GCA_004027455.1 Hydrochoerus hydrochaeris
CACACACACATACACACACATGCACACACACATACACACATACACACACATACACACATACACACACATACACACATATACACACATACACACATACACACACATATGCACACACATACACACACATGCACACACATATACACACGCACACACACATACACACACATATACACACACATATACACACACACATACACACACATATACATGTCTTTTCTTTCAGCTTCTCACCCTGGTGAAGCAATAGGATGTCTACACATGCGTGTCTTATTTACTTCACTAGTAAGTATGTTCTCAGGACACATCCATGTACCTGTAGAAGTGTCTGGTTTGTCATTCTTTGTGGCTGAGGAGTGCTCCATTGTATAGAAGCACCACATCTTCTTGTGCATCCCTCAGGGGATGGGCACGTGGGTTGTTTCCGAGATCGGGCTGTTCTAAACTGTGCTGCTGTAAACATGGGTGCACATACATCACTGTGGCGTGTTTTTAATCCTTTGGGAAGATACACAGAAGGGGAACACCTGGGTCAAATGGGACCTCCAATCCTAGTATTTTGAGGAATCTCCACACTGATTTCCACAGTGGTTGCACCAGTCTGCATTCCCACCAACAGTGGAAAAGGGATCCCTTTTCCCCACAGCCCTTCCAGTATCTGTTATTGGTTGATTTCTTAATACCAACATTCTGTCTAGGGTAAGGTGGAATCTCAGTGTTGTTTTAATTTGTATCTCTCAAATGGCCAGTGCTGTTGAACATTTTTTCACGTATTTATTTGCTGTTTGTACTTCTTCATCTGAGAAATGTGTGTTTCTCTCAGATGCCTTATTTTTGGATTGAGTCTTTAAATCTGGGAGAACTGATTTTTTTGAGGTTTTTTTTTTTTAATGTTCTCAATAATAATCCTTTGTCTGAGGAACAGCCGGCAAACATTTTCTTCCATGCTGTGGGTTATCTCTTCACTCTGTTGGTGGTTTCTCTGGCTGTGCAAAAGCTTTTCAGTAGGATGAGATCCTGTTTGTTGATTCTTTGTAATAAGTCCTGTGCAACCTGGGTTTTATTCTAAAGTCTTTGCCTACAGCAATGTCTTTAAGAGTTTTACCCACTCTATCTTCCAGAAGATTTAATATTTCTGTTTGAATATTAAGATCTTTGATCCATTCCAATTTTAGCTTAGTACATGGTGAAATGGGTCCAGTTTTTATCTTCAGGATGTAGAAAGCCAGTTTTTCCATTTATTAAAGAGGCTATCTTTCTTCCAGTGACCATGTTTGGCACCTCTGTCAAAGGTAAGGTAGTTTAGTGTGTCTGCAGTTATTTCTGCATCTTCTACTCTATTCCATTGATCTTCGGGTCTGTTTTTTTTTCCCACCACCACACTGTTTTTATCATTGTAGCTTTATAGTATAGTTTCAAGTCAGGGATTGTGATGCCCCCTGTCTTGTCTTTGTTGCCCAGGATTGCCTTTGTTATTCTAGGTCTCTTCTAATTCCAGATTAATTTTAGGATTATTTTCTCTAAATCTGTAAGATATGCTATTGGAATTTTGATTGAGATTGCATTGAATCTGTATAACAGTTTTGGAAGTATGGTCATTTTCACTACATTTGTTCTTCCTATCCAATATAGTAGGGTAGGAAGAATCAGATATGCCTTCTTCAGCATGTAGAAAGCCAGGGATAGCTCTCCATTTTCTAATATCCTCTTCAGTCTCATTTTTCAGAGTACTATAGTTTTCAATGTCAAAGTCTTTTACATGCTTTGTTAGACTGATTCCTAGGTACTTCATTTTTTTGGATGCTATTGTAGAAAGAGTTGTTTCCCAGATTTCTCTCTCAGTGAGTTTGTTATTCATGTACAAGAAGGCTATTGATTTTTGAGTGTTGACTTTATAACCAGCTACATTACTGAATTTGTTCATTAAATCTAGAAGTCTTTTGGTGCAGTCTTTGGGGTCTTCTAAGTAGAGCATCATATCATATGCAAATAATGATAATTTAACATCTTCTTTTCTTATCTTTATTCCTTTTATTTCTTTCTCTTGTCTAATTGGCTAAAGTTTCCAGGGCTATGTTGAATAAGAGTGGAGACAGTGGCACCCTTGTCTTGTTACTGATTTTAGAGTGAAAGTTTTCAGTTTTTGTCCATTTAGTATGATGATGGCTGTTGCTTTAGTTTAGATGACTTTTATCATATTTAGATAAAAACCATCTACTCCAATTTTCTGTTTTTGTTATGAATGGGTGCTGGTTTTTCTGCATCTATTAAGATGACCATATAATTTTTGTCCTTGGCTCTGTTAACATGGTGTGTTACATTTATGGATTTACATATGTTGAAACATCCCTGCATCCCTGGGATGAATCTCACTTGATCATGGTGTACAATCTTTTTGATGATTTGCTGCAGTCTGTTTGCCAGTATCTTATTGAGGATTTTTGCATCAATGTTCATGAGGAAAATTGGCCTGTAATTCTCTTTTTTAGTTGGGCCCTTCTCTGGTTTCGGAATCAGAGTAATGCTTGCTTCCAGGAAGGAGTTTGGAAGTATTTCTTCCCATTCAGTTTCATTAAAGAATTTGAGACATAGTGGTGTTAAGTCTTCACTAAATTTCTTATAAATTCAGCAGTGAATCTGTCAGGACCTGGGCTTTTCTTTGTTGATAGGTTTTTAGTTACACCTTTAATTTCATTTAAAGAAGATTTTATAATTAAAAAATATTTTCTATTTATAAGCCTAATATACACCTTTCTGCATGTTGCTTTTTAATGGTGGTAGAGGTTCCAGGTTAGCGAAAATGTGTTTATATCTTTCTCTTTAATAACATACAGTGGTGCCTCAGTTCACAAACTCAAGTCCCTTCACGATTCTGGTCACACACTGAACTGCACAAGAACCAAATAACATTTCCCTGTGGGGTCATTTAACATAACCCCTGCATTTGATTTGGTTTCATCCAGTTAAGGGTGTGACCAGAATCATGGAAAGAATTAAGCTCATGGACTGGGTCAACCACATGATTCAGATCATGGAACAGCCCTACCCTAACCTGACCTGTGACTGACAGCAAATCCTGCTGTGGGCGCCGGAGACACAGCTGCAGAAGTGTCCCGCCTCACCTTCTGTGAACGTTAGGCTGACCTCAGGCAAGCCTGCCGTGAGTCTGGGCACATCTAGCCGCACCCCGGAACAGGTGCCCTGCTGCACATGTCCCCAGCACTGGCTGGGACAGGCTCCCACCTTCCTCGAGCATCGATTGTACGGACCCGGGCGGCTCCTCTGTGCTTGGGTTTGCAAGTCTTTGACAGTGGCACTGATCTTCTCACTTGTGTTTAATCCATTTAGACTCCTTTCCCTATGGGCTGCCTGCTGCTGTTCGGCCTGTATTTCTACTGAATTATTATTTTTCCCTCATTAAATCATTTATGGCTGCTTTAGTTTCAGATGACTATTGAGAAAGTAGTATCTTTCTTTCCTCAAGAAATATAGGAACTACTTGAGAATTTAAACTTTTCTCTATGGATTTGTAAAGCCTAGATATTTTTTTAAGTCTGTTTTTATCACTGCACTAAAAGAAAAGACCCAAAGGTACGCCACACTTCCACCCTGATGGGTAAGCGCTGCACATGTGCTCAGCCTGCCCAGAGCACGGGCGAATACTTGGCTCATGGTAATGAGGTTGGCAGTCAGTGCCTGGCTGTGTTCTTGTCCTCCACTGCCTTGGAAGAAGCATCTTTTTCTTAGTCTCTGGTGATTGCTGACCTGTGCTTTCCCCCACTCAGTGCTTGCCCCTGGGATGTCCAGGTGGCCTTGGCGACCTCCCTGGAGCATCCTGCAGGCCTCCTTCCTGAGCCTTCCCAGCCAGGCTGGCCACTGGGAAGTGAGTGCACGGACAGCAGGCTGAGCTCTCCCGGAGGACAAAGCCTCAGACCTGCCCATTTTGCCCTCATAGTGTAGCACCTTCTGCAGTGGCCTGCATGTGTCCCCTCAGATCCAGCAGTTACCACACAGAACCCGGGAAGCCAGGTCTGGGGAGGTGACCCATGGTGGGGGCCTCCCATCACGAGTGGAATCGAAGCCATTGTGACAGGGGCCCCACACAGCTCCCAGACCTCAGGCCTGTGCCCACTGTCACAAGAGGACCCAGCAAGAAGGGTTCCTCAGCCTGAGAACATTAATTTCTGTTCTTTATAAAACACCCAGCCTCGGGGCACCAACAGAGGAGACGGTACCCCAAACCCACCATGGGCCATGGGCCATGGGCCATGGGCCATGGGCCTGCGCTGTTTACTCACCTAGAAGCCAAGTGTGCACCATGGGGTGGCCCAGACCTGCACATGGGGGACCTCGGCAGATGTGCTGACAAGCACGGAATGCAGGCCTGGGACAGCCTCGCACCTGCACCACACTGGCTCCCGGTGGGCCTTTCTTTATGAGGAAAATCATTAGGAAAGTCTTGGGAGCCCAATCCACCTCTGTCAGATTTCCCTCCATGATTATCACAAACTAAATTACAGAAAGTCTGAGCTGGAATGTTTTACAAAGGAATTCAAATACTGAATAAGATGCTGAACACTTCTCCAAAAAATACTGCTCTGTTTTCCCCAGCTGGATGATGTGTGGCTTTTTGTTAGCCCCAAAGAAGTGATTGACTATATGAAAAATAAATGCATAAATGCATGACTGGACCTGAAAGCTATGGATAACCTGGAAGCCAGCATGTCCCAGCGCTGTGCTGACCTCGGTCCAGCCACTCCATGGTGCCAATGTCTCTGCACACTCAGCCAGGGCAGTCTCCAGCCTGCAGGCATCAGTATGCAGCCAGCATCTCCAGAAAAGCCTCCCAGAGACACGACACAGCCCTCATTCCCAGCTTAAATTGTTTCTTAATGGAATTCTACAGTGACCAGGGAGTTTTTCTGAATTCTGGGCTGAAATTTGTCACAACACGGTGATCAGGCTGACAGCCGAGCAGTGTGATGGATGAGAGCTGCAGGCTTGGGCAGGGTCAGTGTGGGGTCCCAGCATCTTAAAACTGGAGCAGAGCATCTCAGTTGGACCCTGGACCAGGCCAGGAGCCGGAAGCCCAGAGAGCCAGCTCCTCCTGCAGGCCATAACTGAGGTGGGAGGACGTGAAGATGGGGGGTTACCTGCTCTTTCCAAAAGCTCGGGAATGAAAAAAGACACAACTGGAAGGCATTAAACATGCCATGACAGGCAGGGTTGGAGTCAAGTGGGCCTCACCAGTGAGAAACCAGGCTCAGCTAGGGATTGAGACCCAGATTAAACATGCTGTGACAGGCAGGATTGGAGTCAAGTAGGCCTCACCAGTGAGAAACTGGGCTCAGCTAGGGATTGAGACCCACAGCCCAAGCTGGCTGATGAGAGGCCAGTGACCCCCAGCTGCAGGAAGTCAGCTAACACACAGCAGGCAGTGCACAATCTGGTTTGCACAAACTTTACACGTAAAAACCCGCCCCCATCTTTCCAAACCTAAGACAATGAGTTCATAAAGGAAAAAAGAACAACGAACCCCCCAAGACAGTAACTATGTGCTTTCCCAAAATCTGCAAGGATAGCACTTCACAGGGCAGGGGCTGGCAGTGTGAGACCTCAAGGGACAGAGCAGTCCTGGGCCACCTGCACACTCTCGGCCTGATCCCCAGGCTCTCGGGAGGAGGCAGAGAGAGGAGACCAAGCACAGTGCTGGTTCTGCAGGGGTGATCAGACTGCTAGCCTGGGGCTGTAGCTCAGTGGCAGTGCTAGCCTAAGATGCACAAATGGTTCAATCCCCAGTGGGGCCACTAGCCAAAGAAAACAGGAACCCGCAGAAGCTGTGAACGGCAAAGCAAGGGATTCTTCTGTGCAGCCTGGGATACAGCCCTGCCGGCCCCTGACTTGGGGCACTGGCAACCACTGAGTGTGCAGTGGTTCCACAGCAGCATTGTGGCTAACAAAGGGAATCCAGGGGGCAACGGAGACGGACATGCACACCCGCTGGACTCCAGCCTGGACCAGGGAACGTGGCGGGTGTGCACACAGAGCTGTTGTCTCCACCCACCGTGCCCCAGCTATGTCTGCCCAGCTCTGCAACCAGCTCACCCCGCCTGCTTCCTGCCCGCGCCGCCATGACCCACTCCTCACAGCAGATTCCCCTTCCCCTTCCGTGGCAGGTCGTGGGCCCGCATCTGTCGACATTCCTGATGCCTCCTGGAAGCAGAAGTTGACCTCGCCTCCGCTGGACCCTTGTGCCTCTGTGCCCTCCTCCTAGCTCCCCTCGACCCCTGCACCAGCTCCTAACCATGCATTCTTCACGGCTCCTGGGAAATACCCATCCGTCTCCACCCAGCACACACACAGGCTGTTTGTCATGAGAGAGTCTTCCTCATTTCATTTGTTTTTTGTCTTTTGGAGATAGGGTCTCTATGCAGTTCAGGCTGGCCTTGAGCTCACTTTGTGGCCCAGGCTGGTCTCAAACTTGCAAGGATCCTCCTACCTCAGCCTCTCAAGTGCTGGGATTACAGGTGTGAGCCACCATACCCAGCTCCCTTCCTCGTTTTTAACTGTGATAAAATACATGTAACCTAAAATCTGCCATCCAACCACATTAGGTCAGAAGCATCAAGACCCATGTCTTACCACATTGTCCCCAGAACCTTTCATCTTACAGAGCCAAAATTCTGCTCCCATGAAACCAATCCCCTCCCTGAAGCCCTGGCAACCTCTGCTCTAATTTCTATTCCTTTTGGCTCCTTTTTGTAAATGGACCATGAAGTATTGGACTTTCCATAGCATGTTGCCCTCAGGGTCCATCCCTGTGTATCATGTCAGAGCACCTTCCTTTACAAGGCTGAATAATAGTCCATTCCATCATGGCTTTAGGTCATACGATGGACCTTTAATTATTTTGAGTTAATTTTTATACACAGTATAAGGTGAGAGTCCAACTTCCTTCTTTTGCATGTGGATACACAGTTTACCCAACAGTACCTGTTGAACAGCCCAATATTTCTATTTTTTGCTTATGGAGCCTACATAACATTAAAGTTCTAAAAATACCTTTATGTGCATTAAAAACCACAACCATTCAAATCACGGTGACCCGGCAGAAAGACAGGTGAGTTCCACCTGTGGTGAGATGAGACGGCTGCGGCCAGCCGAGGCAGGAGTGCCCAGCAGGAAGCGTGGCCACAGGTGAAAAGTCAGCCGCGCAGAGGCAGCCTGGGAACATGGCTGCCCCCCGTCATCCAACGCTTCACCAAGGTGCTGTGCGTTTAACCTGAGGGCGACGTAACCACCAGCAAACATGGCAAGAAAAGACGACTCTTAGAGTCTGATTACCATGCCCAAAGCCAGTGATTTTGGAACCCACTGAGGTCAGATCCACGCTGTCACAGATAGAGTGCCAGATGCCTCGTTTCTAGCCTGTCATTATAACCTGTTGGCTAAGAGGCTCCGACTTACAGCCACTGTGACGAGTGCTGTGACCTTCCATTCAGGGATGGACCCCGGGATTGAGGTCCCTCTGCATTTGGTCTCATTTGTCTCCACAACATCAACTGAACCCATACATGACTGACACTTCTCACAGGAAAGTTCAATCATCTCTTTAATGCCATTCAATGACAGTTATGGAATCTTTACAATAAATCATCTGCTACACAGAGGTCACACTGCAACCATCCAGACAGGTGTTCAGCCCTGGAAACATGGGCTAATAGAGATTTAAAGTGGATCCAAGCAGAGGCAAAGCGATCTCGGCTCAGGACACCAGGAAACGGAGACCTACACGTCTGCTTAGCAGATTAGCAGGTTCCGCCCCAGTGAGAGACGCTGCACTTCGTGAAGTTAAAATCGATGCTCACTGAAGCCACAGTAAACTTCTGGTGGCTTATTTTTAGTCGTTCTAATGTAGACATAATGACCAATGGCATAGTCAGATTTAATCAGGAGAGAGAAGCTTAAGTACAGAAAATACAAGATCAACCCAGTTTCCTCCTTCCTGCAGCAGGGCGAGACGTCGCACCATCTGTGCCAGGGAACAGGCCACCATCTGCCACCTTAGCCACTGCTGCCCACACTGAAGCCCCTGAGAGGGGCCCTGACACCTGTTTACACACCTCAGCCCGGCCCACTGGCAATCAGGACTCACTCTGCAGCATGTGTGCGCGTGTGAGTGTGCATGAGTGAGCCTGTGTCCCACACATGCAGCGCATGGTACAAGCTGCCCCACCAGGTCACCTGCCTCACAGCAAGCTCTTCCCTCGCTGCTGACTCGGGCAGGACAGCCTGGAGGGCGGCCATGAAGCAGGTCCCAGCATGGACCCATGGGAGCAGGTGTGAGAGGGACCTGCTGTTCCTTCGGTCTCACAGCCCCTCCAGGAAGGACAGGCCGAGTCACCCTGATAATGTGTCTGCAGGCTCCTGCAGCAGGATCGTCATATGGCTTATCCATGGCTGAAATGCCTTTCCTTACAGCTCACAAAACAGCAAGAGGGCGTAAAATTATTTGCAAGAGATCCAAACTTGAACCATTCCTAGAGCTAAGCAAGATGGTAATTGGGAGGGAAAAGTAAGAAATGCAAACAGAAATGAATTTCCCCAGCTTGTGTCAGGCCCGCCAGCCTCTCAAGGCCCTCATCAAGCAATGCTTCAAATACACTGACTGACTCACTGACTGACTGAATTATTCCCCCCAGAAGAGAACCAGTGACACCTCAACCCTACCCACAGAACATTTGTGTGCTAATGGAGTAAAGAATAAAAATCTTTTAAATCGCCAAGTGACCCAAAGCATGGCTCTATTATTAAAGTACCACTACAGCAAGCAGTCTGAGGTACTACAAACTCCACGGGACTCAGATTCAGCTTCTAGTCTCAACTCCTAAAGTAACTGTAAATCTCTGAGCAAGTCATTCATTTTCCTGTGCCTCGGTTTCCTCTTCCATTCAAGTAAGTGGAGGCACCTCGCCCCCACTTGTCCCAGACAGTCTCCCAGGGCTCCCAGGAAAATCTGAAGGATGCTGGAGGTGAACAGTCACAGCAGAGGCAAAGCACTGAGTACTCATCACAAGCAGCGGACAACGACAACGTCAGACAGGGCTGCCCTAGCAGGTAGCACCAAAGTCACCGTGTGAAACCAGAACTGCCAGTCCCAAGCCAGATGGTGTAACAAGGGCTGAGTTTACCCTGTTGCTGGATAACAGAAAACTGAGACAAAACCTGTGAGGCCACTCTCAAGACACTGGATGTCAGGAAGCAAAAAGGCGTGACCTCAAAGGGACAAGAAACAGATGCATCCAGACCCTGGCACAGGGCAGGGCTCAGTCAGAGCCCAAGGGCTGCCTGGGATTGAGGGAACAAAGATGGGCACCTAGAGAGCCAGGAGAATTCACTCAACAGAGCCCCACAATGAAAGGGTGGTGAGAGAAAGGACAGCAGACCCAGCAGGGTGCCCCCAGCACCCAGGCTGAGTCCCACAGCCATCCGTGTGAGGAGAGCATTGAGAAAAAACTACCAAGGAGGATTTGAAGGGACAGCATTCCCAGAGGCATGGAACTAAGAAAGCATTTAGAAGCAGGGCCTGGTGGCGTACACCCGTAACCCCAGCACTCGGGAGGCTGAGGCAGGAGGATCCGATGCAAATTTGAGACCAGCTTGGGTTACAAAGTGAGCCCAAGGCCAGCCTGAACTACATAGAGAGATCCTGTCTCAAAAAGACAAAAAAAATATTGTTAAGCATTTAGTTTACCTAAGTTACAGTGAGAGCAGAACTACCTTTCGCACTGCTGTTCCAGCAGGTTACTAGCAGCGTGAGCGGCAGCTCTCCAGAGAAGCCACCTGTACATTCAAGAGCCTTCGGGCTGCTGGAGGCCAAGGCTGGGCGCTGTGTGATTTCGTAGAGATACAATCGATGCTGCTGATCTGGAAGCTGAAGTTACCTTGGGTGTCTTTATTTCCTTTATTTTGGATTTTTTTTGGTTTTTAAATCAGTTAAATAATAAGTTAAATTTCCCGTGCGTTTCACAGTCTTGCTGGCACTGGAAGAGCCGCGTTCTCCTCATCTCCCCAGGACTCACATGTCACCGCTGTGCTTTGTTACTCGTGCTGATGTTTCACCATGGCTCTGACTCGCTTTCCCTCGTGGCTGGTGACACTGGACACCTTCCCACGTGCTCTCTGGATCCTCTTCAGTGAAGTGTCTCTTTCACTTATTTTCTCATTTATTTTTTCTTACCACCCACCTTACCAACTGTAACATGTGGTGAATTCTCAGAAACAAAAAAGCCTGTCATTGAACAAAAGAAACACAAATGAAGCCCTAATGGGAAGTAAGTGATTAAACAAAGAACGACACAAACAGGGCTGGGCGAGTCTCTCCGCTGCCACTGGTGACGGCCCCGTGCTGGGCCCCGCAGCCTGGGCCAGACCCCGCAGCCTGGCAGGGTCTGCGGGTGACCGGTGGCCTGGAGCCACCTCCCTTACCACAGGCACCAGTGGCAGCCTCCATCAGCCCTGTGGCCAAGAGCATCGCTGACTGTGTTTGGAAAGAAGCTTGGTCCATGCAGAGCCCAGCGCCCTTGCAGGATCACAGCAGGAACAGTGGCTACAATGACACAACAGCTACCAGCTTCAGCGCAGGTTTTTGTGAATGAAGGATTTTCAAAATCAGCCTTCTCCTCCTCTGTTATCCCCCTCAGTTGGGTACAATTAAAATTCAATAAAGTTAAATTAACTGATATTCGGTCATTTGAGGCTGCAAACCTAGAAAATGATCATGAAACCTGCACCACTTCCCATTGAGTCAAGGAAATCACTTGGGGGCAACCTCGACCCCCAAGGCAGCCTGAGAAACCATCAATCTATTCACTCCAAAGACATCCTGGGCTCTCTTCCAGCTGACCTCCCCAGCCAAGCTGAAGGGCTGGAGTCAGGCTGAGGGCACAGCCATCCTCCGCACAGTGCTCCGGCCCTCTGCTCTGCCCAGGCGTCGGCCCCTCCGCGCTCCATCCCTCAAGGCAGCTGGGGTGCAGGCCTCACCCTGGAGCTCCCTGTGGCCACCCAGGAACTCTCCCATGACACAGCCTGCACCCGAGCCCTTCTTAGACTAAGAGGCCACAGCTTCTCCCCTCTGGTTGCATCTCCCTGTCTCCGCACCCTCAGAGAGAGCATCCTCGGTCGCTGACCGAGTGACAGCACGGGCAGCGTGTGGTGCCCTTCCATGCACACAGCTGGGGATTCTCCCTTCACAGCATTTTGCGAGACCCTGAGGGCCTCCCATCAGCATGCTTCATCTCCACCAGCACTTGAGGCTGCCTGGTGATGCTGCTGCCCACCAGCGCCACCTAGCAACCTCTGCACAACACGGCCCTCATGGTTCTGCATGGGGAACGAGGCTACAGGGCTGAACCACAGTGCGGGCGGGGGTGGGAGAAAGGCAGGCTCTGGTCCAGCTGCAGAGGGCAGGCAGCCCAAGGCCAGGCCTTCAGAGACAGCCGGCTCCGCGACAGCCAGGGAAGGGCGCGGATGTGTGCAGCAGGCCAGAGGCACAGTACTACCCACCCCAGCCTCTCAGCCTGCTCGTTTCTCCTGTCTTGGGTTCCCCATCCCTTCACAGGCAACCCCGCATCAACACCTGCCACCACCGGCGCTCTGCCCAAAGCATCAGCTCCAGAGAACCAGGTGTAAGACATTGCATGTGAAGGCTCTGCCGCACCCCCCACCCGAGACCTGAAATCAGAACAAACCCACATGCTCCGAGGGACAAGTCCAAGAGGAAAGGCTCAGCAGGAAGCCACCCCGAAGATCCTACTCCCGTGCTCCCTGCACATCAGCCTCTGGGGACGCAGCTGTGGTCCTGTTTGCAGCAACAGACAGACAGTACAGCTGCAAGAACACTGAGGCACAGAGACTGGGAGCAGCAGAGCACAGTGGGAGCCCCAAAATGGAAAGATGAGGGGCTGCGGGCAGAGGAGGGGCTGTCACGGTGCTCTGGGAAGATTCGAGGCCCTTGGGGCAGGGAGGTGCCAACCCTCTCAGGGCAGTTAGCATCCACAGTGGAGCAAACCAGAACTCGGACACCGCTCCTCAAAGCCGCCGAGTTCCCAGGACTGAATGTCCTGACCCTGTGGGAGGTGGACCCCGGTTTGCTGCACTCCAGTACTGCAGGAACTGGCCAGGAGACTTCCAGGCACACAGTGCTCTGCAGAGAGGCTGAGCTCTGCAGCCGGAGCCACGCGGCAGCATGCTGGACACACTGCAGTTTTACCCACTGTCACTTACAACTGATGACAGTCAGCATTGATGACAGTTTTCATAAAATGCTGAGTAGACAAAAACTGTGATTTAAACCAGAGCTGTAATCTGCAGCAGACAATCATGGGCCCCTGCTCACACTTGGGAGGAAGAGAGGAAACTCACTTCCTGTTGAGCACAGACTGCAAAACAGCAGCCTCGCCTGGATGGGTAGAGAGCTGACACCAGCCTTGGGGGACCAGGCCAAGCCTCCGCCCCTGGGCTCACCCTGGGAGCCTGCATCAAGAGGTCCAGCCTGAGACAGGCGAGTCCACTCCTTGGCCTCACTCCTAATGCACAGGGAGTGAGAGAAAACGGCACTCTCCACGCCACACCCTGTGCCTCCTCTGTGTTTACCCAGCACAAACACTGAGCTGTCTGCATTTGTCCTACTTCGAGTCCACTCCACCACATCACCCTTTGGGGGCCACCGTGGAGAAAGCACCGTCCCTGAGCTGGCTGGTCACCCTCAGGTCCACTCCTGCCGGCCCCCCAGATGAGGGAGGCAGAGGCAGAGAAAATGGCCTTCTCGCTCTGCACTGTTTCATAGAAGAAAAAAGGGAAATTAAATATACATGTACGTACACAGACACATAAGTACATGCACACATCCACACTGATGTGTTATAATATGTAAAAGCAAAGATCTCTTATTTTTATAAAAAGAAACTAATAAAAGTAAGTGAAAAGCTGGAGAAATACAGAGATAATTCCTGAGTACATCTTCTTACAGCTTTATCTTCAACTCATGTAATTTAAATATACAAAAATAAAATTAGTGCAGGTGTGGTAGCACATGCCTATAATCCCAGCTACTTGGGAGGATGAGGCAGGAGAATATAAAGCTTGAACCCAGCCTGGGCAACCTAGAAGATTCTATCTCAAAATTAAGAATGGATGAGGATGTAGCTCAGTGTGAAGGTCCTGAGTCAGTCCCCAGTACCAAAATATAATTAAAGAAAAAAGCACAGATAGAAACAAGTGATCTAAATTATACTTCAATTTGACAAAATCTCTACCCAGACAAAATAGCGACTTGTAAATACAGTCAGTAGATTTCTTGCTAGTAAATATATTGGAATTGGAACTTCGAAAGAAGTTTATTTTAGGTAAAGCAAGTAAGAAAATGTGGATATTATTAAGAATGAAGATTTTCAACATAAGACATGATGTGATAAAAGACACAGGGACATGGCAGGGATACTGACTCCACTGGCTTGAGGGACACCTGGCAGGTTAGTAAAGTGCACTTCCACTAGGACAGGTCGGGGCTGTAACCCTGGGAGCGAAACCTGGGCCCTGGCCGCTTCCCCTGGGGCTCTTCCACACTCACCTGCTTCCCAATCACCCTGAAGTGAGGACTTTCCCCACCATGCCTTCCCCATAGCCAGCTGACTACAGACTAAATCCTCTGAAACCAGGAGCCACAATAAGCCTTCCACTTTTAAGTTATATATGTCAGAAACCTCAGCAACAGAAAGCTGGTACATGCTATAATATTGTATTTTAACTTCAAATATCAACACAAATCCATGATTTTTTAGCAACTGCCTTCCTATCTGCCCACCAAATGGGTCAAAAAGCAATGACTGTCCAGCTACAACAAGGACACCCAGCCTCTGGATCTTGGTTGCTAATTCTCTTCTAATATAGATACTAGCATTTCTTGAAAAACCGGTGATGGACAAGATAAGCTGAGGGTACCTTGTTGTGTCAAAAAAGAAAAAAAAAGGTCAATGTGTCAAAGGGAGCCAGAAGCCAGCAGGAAGGGGCCTCCATGGCCTTCAACATAAATGTGAATCTCAGCGAGAAAAACGGCTGCCATTGCTATAATGAACTGAAAAACAAACGCCCATGAACCAGAATGAAATCCATACAAGAAAAATAAGGAAAATGAGAAAAATGAAGTTCTTGCTTCATAATAAAGTAAAACTGATAATAGATACCTGAAAAACGCATTGCTACACCCAGCTGTAAGTTCCGATGACATGGATCATCAACAGGTGCTGGAACCATGAAACAGCAAGTCTCACACAGGCTGCTTACAAACCGCAGGTGAAAATGATCACTTCATAGCAATCCAGCTGGGCATCACCCCCTGATCCAGGGGCTGACCTGGGGCTGTGCACATCTCAGACAGGATCCAATATGAAGCCAGTGTGTGGAGACTCCAGAAGGCTTACACCAAATCTAACAGAGCCTCTAGGCCTAACTGTAGATTCACAGACAGGAAGGAACTAGCATGTTTTCAATAACACTGTGAGAATGTAATTGAGGAAATTCAGAATTTGGAACATTTCACATGACAACTAGCTTAGACTCTTCAAAATTCAATGCAAAAAAAAAAATGAACCAATGTTCTAGATTAAGAGACATTGAATAGCTATAACAATCAAAAGCAATGTGTGAAACTTGATTGTATCCTGAGTTAAAAATAAAGACACAAATTTCACTTCAGGGACAATAAGAGAAATTTGGTCATAGAATTAACAAATGTAAGCATCAAATTATAGACCTATACTTAGATAACGGTATTATGTACTTATAGGAGAATATGATTATTAAAGTGATACATACTGATGTAGATAGGAGTGATCTACTTTGAAATAATTCTATCAAATATTGGTGTTATGGCTTATGTCTAGATGTCCCCTCAAAGCCTCATATATCAAAGCTGGGGCTTTTCAGAGGTGGCTGGATCTAGGATACGTGAATGTGAAGTAAGGGTGTGATAATTGGGTGAGTCCACTGATTGGTTTAGTGTTGTTCTGGTTGTGGATAAGGGGAAGCCACACCCTAGGTGTGGGTGGCACCAACCAATAGGCTTATAGGCTAGATGGGATAAAAGGGAAAAGGAGGTTTGCTGCTGCTGCTGCTGCTGCTTCAGGGCTAGCTGCTTCCTGCCTGCCTGCCTGCCATGGACTGTTTCTCCTCTGCAATGCCCCTCCGCCATGCCAGCTGCCTTGGAACCAGCCAATTATGGACTGAAATCTCTGCAAACTGTGGACTGAAATAAAACTTTCCTCCTTAACTTTGGGTGTTGGGTATTTTGTTTCACCAACACTAAAAGTAAGTAAACCAACAGGAGTAAAGCTAATATGGGAAATATGAACCATTGTTAAATAGGGGTAGAGAACATAGAGATGTTCCTTATACTATTCTTTCAACATTTCTGACATTGAAATATTTTCAGAATACATAAAATGGGAACAAAAACAAGATTGTGGCCATGTGACTTTACCAAAGAGAAATACAAGCAATTCCCAATTGATGGCTTCTTTTCTTTCTGTAATTGTAATGCATCCAACAAATACTCCTGGTGACTAAAAATAATTACATTTAGAAGGTTGGGTGGTTTGGATCTTAAAAACAAAGATTTCAGAAAAACTTATTCATTTTGTCAAATAGCCCCTGAAGTTATATCATTGAAGAAATGTTTGGTTTTCCTTAAACTTGAGCTACTATAAGATACCCCTTTCTTCACTGAATTAACTCAGGCATTTGTTAAATGTCGAGATGTTGTCTGCCTCTTGCCAGTATCAAACGTGATGGTAAATTTGTCTAAGCAATTTGCAATTTCTATAAATACCTAATAAGTTCTGTTTATAGTGGAAAATCATTTTGACTGCTAGAAGAGAAAGTATTCTTTCTGTTCAGGTAAAACACAAGCATGTCCTCTGCTGCTTCAGTTTTCTTGATCCCCCTACTCTTAACACTAAAAGAACCCATATCGTGCGCAGGACCCTGCAGATTCTAAGTCCACATTTCCTATATAAACACACAGATCTGGACAGCTTAAATGACCTGTGCAGGTCACATACCTGATGAACGCTAAATCAGCCTGGACCCGAGGTGTGTTATTCCCAGGTCCGATGTGCGATTCCTGCACAGTCTGTCTAGTGCTTACTTACCCTGTGATCTTGGACAAGGTGCTTCACCTTCTGGGCTCCAGGTGTAAGTGTCACCGTCCCCCACCCACATCTGACACTGAAGCACTGGCCAAGGTCTCTTCTCTGGAGCCCCAGGCCACTGCCTGCTGGCAGCCCCCACCTCCTCCACATGCTGCCGGGGCCCTCACCACCCTGCCAGGACTTCCTCCTCCCTCTCAGGGAGGCAGATGCGCTTAGAAGTCAGGCAAGGCCCGGACACCCACATATTGGAGAGAAGAAATTATTTGAAAATAAATGTGAGGTGCAGAGCTCCCCTGGATTCTAAGGCCAAGATGTCTTCTGCACTGACCCAGGGGCTGGAGCGAGTCCCAGACCAGCTGGGCTACCTGGTGCTGAGTGAAGGTGCAGTGCTGGCACCATCTGGGGATCTCAAGAATGATGAACAGGCAGCCAGTGCCATCTCTGAGCTGGTCAGCACAGCCTGTGGCTTCCGGCTGCACCACGGCATGAATGTCCCCTTCAAGTCCTGTCTGTGGTCTTTGGAGAACGCACACTGCTGGTGACTATGTCAGGACAGAGGGTGTTTGTGGTGCAGAAGTGGAACCGAGGCTGGGAACCCACTGACGTCTGAGCGTCCAGAGGCCAGGTTGGAGCAGGGACGGGGCCCCTGGGTCTCTGTGATGAGGAGGAGCACGTGTCCCCCACCCCTTGCGTGGCTGGTGTTGGGACCAGGGCCTTACCATTGTCCACCTTTACCTGAAGGGTAGAGACTTGGGGGTTTTGTGCTATGTTAAGAAGAACTTGAGTAAGGCGGCTCCCTTCTTCCCTTCTCCTCCCCCCAATAAACAAAATCTGATGTGAAAAAAAAAAAGAAAAGAAATATGAAGCCCACATGCGTGTGAGACTGCGACTGAAAACCCCGTCTGACTCAGATCTGCAGCCAGGATTCTGCTGAGAAACCATTCGCTAACCCTCCCTCCCCATCTCATCTCCAGCAAGTGACATCCTAATCACCTCTCTGGGTTCCTGGGGCACTGTCCCCCACTGCCTCGGAGACCAGGGCTTGCTAAGACCTCTCACTGTGGTTGTGACTACAGATTCTACACATTAACGTGGAAATAGGGTAAAGAAAATAAATATTTTATGCTCAAAATGTAATAATATAGATAAAAAAATAAAAGTAGTGTGAAATACATAAAGTATTCAACCATTCACAAAACCAAATAGATTATTTGAATATCCTTAAATCCATTAATACAATTGAATTCATAGCTCATAATCCTACCTGAAATAGACTCTTCCAGAAAATAGAAAAAAGGAACTCCCTCCCCAATCATCCCATGAGCCCAGTGTTCGTGTAATAGCAAAATCAGACAGTGATTTAGCAGGAAAAGACAGTCTGAAATATCCCTCATGAATACACCTGCCAGAATAGCTAGAATGTAAAATTTCCATGCATTGCTGATGGCAGCATAAGATGTAAAATAACTCTGGAAAATAGTTTAGCAGTTTATTTTAAAGTTAAATATACATTTATTGTACAACTTAGCAATTCCACTCTTCAATATTAAACCAGGAAACTAAAAATACTCATCTATCCAGAATTTTACCAAACATTCCAAGAACTAATTCCAACCCTGCTTAAACTTGCCAAGCACCTAAAGAAGAGTAAACACTTCCAAGTTCATTTCATGAAGCTGTTAGTACCTTGGTGCTACAGCTAGACAAGGGCACTACAAGAAAGGAAATCACAGATGCCCAATAAAAAACCTATAATGTTGAAACAATTTTCAGCAAAGTTGCTAAGAGCACATAGTGTGGGGAAGACAGTCTCAGGCATAGATAAAAACTGTAGATGCAAAAATCCTCAACAAAATACTAGCAAATCAGATTTGACAGCACAGTAAAGAGATCTTTCACTATGAGCAAGTGAGTTTTATTGAAGGCATTTGAGGATAGCTCAAAGTCTGCAAAGCTGTAAATGTGAAACAACAAAATCTATACAATCATCTCAAGAGAGAAAGGAGAACCATGCAACAAAATTCTACATCTTTTAATGTAAAATACAGCTTTAAAACAGATACAGAAGGAAAGAACCTCCACCCAAGAAGGGCCACACAGGACAACCCCCACTGTCATCTCGCTGGGGGACTCCGGAGGCAGGTCCTGGAGATCAGGGACAAGACCAGGGCGCCACCTGCTGCTTCCACAGCAGCACAATCCTGGAAATCTTAATGCTTAGGCAAGAAAAGTTAGCCAGATGAAAGGATGAAAGTAAACATCCCTCTTTGCAGATGGCATGATCAGATGTATACAAAACCATAAAATCTCTACACACAAAAACCTCATAGAACAATAGACGAATTTGGAAAAGTTACAACACACAAAAGCCAGTAGCATTTCCATATGCTAACATTGAACTTCCTGAGAACAAACCCATTTGTAATAGCACCTCTCCCACACACACACACACAAAAAAAAAAAAAAACTCATGGGAATAAATTAACCTAGGAGGTGAAAAACCTCTATCCTGAAAATCATTAACATTGTGTTATGGTTTGTGTTCAGATGCCCCCCCACCCAAGCCTCTTGCAATCATGGGCGCAGCTGAATCCATTGTTTGTGATCGGTTCATTGTCTAGTACTGGGATTGGTGTTGTGAGTGCTACATCCGCCCAGGGGCAGAGATGACATACAGTGCAAGGGCAGGAAGAAGACACGCCTTTTCTCATCGTGTGGTTTTCTCTTGCTGTTTGCAGTGACCATGAACGGTGGCCCACCATGCCACCCTGCCTTGGAGCCAGCTGGGTAGGACCTGAAACCCCCCAAACTGTAAGAAATAAACCTTCCTCTCCCTAATTTTGGGTATCAGGTATTTTGTCTCAACAAGAGAAAAAAAGTGACACAAACAGGTCAAAATATATCCTGTGTTCAGGGACTGGAAGAATTACTACTGGGAAAATGTTTATGCTACCCAAAACTTTGTATAGATTCAAAGAAATTCCTGTCAAAATACCAGCAACATTCCGCATGAAACTTTTTTAAAACTCTTGATTTTTATGGAATCACAGAAGACCTAAAGTAGCCAAAGTAACCCTGAAGAGGAAAAACAAAGCTAGACGTTTCCCACTACAAAATTACAGTAAGCAAGGCAGCCAGGTGTGACACCAAAACAGAGGCACAGAGCAGCGGGTGGGGCGGAAAGCCCAGAAGCTCATTATGCCTTTCGCTGGGTCTGGTCGGGGTCAGGAGCACCCCATGGAAAAGGACAGCTCTTCATGGGCGGCACTGGGGAGACCGGACAGCCACAGCAGGAAAATGAAACTGTCTCACACTATGTCCAAAAACCAACTCAAAGTGACTGTAATATTTTTTGGGGGTATTGGGGATTGAACTCATGACCTCACGCTGGCCAGGCAGCGCTCTCTCTCTGGTCCATGATTATAATCTTAAACCCGTGACCATACACCGTGAAACTGCTGGAGAAACCCAGAGGCAAAGCTCCATGAGACAGTCTGATTTCCAGAACAGGATCCAAAGAACGCAGGTGACAAAAGCAGAAATGGACAGAGGAACTTGGGCAAACTGGAAAGCTTCTGTCCATGAAGGACATAGAAAGAGGGGGCAGCCACCCAGCCACCATGGGGAGAAATGTATGCAAACCAGACCGCAGATACGGAGCTGATGTCCAAAATCCATAAACACCTCAGACCACTCAGTAGCAAGGAAAAGTAACGTGATTTTGACATAAGCAAAGAAACAAAACAGAAATTTCTCAAAAGATCTGCAAAGAGCCAAAAGACACATGAAGATTGACACATCACTGCCCATCAGAGAAATGCGAAGTAAACCACATGGGATTCTACCTCACACATGTCGGGATGGCAATCAACAAACACACAAAAGAAGAAAGAGTCAATGATGTGGGGAAAAGAAAACCCTCGCACACTGTTATCCTGTAAATTGGTACAGCTGTTATAAAATACAGTACAGAGTTTCCTCAAAGACTAACAGGACTGTAATCTCAGCACTCTGGGAGGCTGAGGCAGGAGAATCACAAGTTTGAGTTCAGCCTTGGGTTAGCAACCTGCAAAGACCCTATTTCTTTAAAAAATACATGTATCTGCTTTGCAAGTGTGAGGTCATGAGTTCAATCCCTGGTACCAAAAAAAAAAAACATTTTTAAAGGGTGGCAGATATAGCTCAGTGCAAAAGCCTGGGTTCAATCCCCAGTACCAGGAAAAAAACTAAAAATAGAATTTCCACATGCTGCAGCAGGCCCTCTGTGTTTAAGTGTTTGGGAATTGGGACCAGGACAGCAAAGCAATGTCTGACTCTTGTGTTCATCGCAGCACTGTTCAAAACAACCAGGTCCTGGAAAGACGATACTGCCCATGTGGATGAAATGACCGAAAAGCGTGGTATCTGGCCACGGTGGAACACTAGAGGGTGAAAGTGTGTGCACCCAAAGCCAGCATCTGAATAGCTGTCATTTCTTAAGGGCCAACACCCGAAATCCACTCAAACGTCAGTGAGCTGGCGAACGGGTGAGCGAATCAAGGCGTGATAACAAAGCTGCCGTGATAAGAAGGAGCCGTGACCGTGCAACCACTGGGACGCAAACACGGAGCCCTCCCTAGAGGTGGGGCTCAGCGCACAGGACAACACACGTTCCACCCGTGCGACGTCCTGGGAGGCACGCCGTGGAACAGAAGCCAGGCTGGCGGGTGACCAAGGCCAGGCCTTCACTGCAGTCAGGGTCCCCAGCATGACCAGGAGCAGTGAATCCATGGCCCCTTACCGTTTAATCAGTTGAGGGAAAGCACACCAGTTTGCAAAAACTCACTGATCTGTACTTCAAGCATGTGATATTTGTCGTGTGTATGTGTTCCTCAGCCCTGCAGTGCAGACACCTCTGGGTGACTGTGGGTGTGTGCATGTGAGATACACATGATTTATTGGTTCTCCATTGCACCACCTAATCCATCGCCTTGACTGTACTAAGACCCCCCCAGAGAAGGATCTGATTAACTAAGGGTTAAGCCCAGACCTGAATGGAGTGCAGGGGTGGAGACTGCCTGGAGAAAGTGGGTCATGGGGTGTGGCCAGGGGGGCTCTGTCTGGTCCCAGCTCTATCCCCACCTGCCCTGGAAGGAGCTGCTCTGCTCCACCACATCCTCCCACTACCTCAGATGCAAACACCACAGACTGAAGCCTCTGAAACCATGAGCCAAACTTACCTCTCCTCCTTTAAGGTGTGTGTGCCAGACATTAGGATATTTCTCAGCACACTACCTGAAACTTTGCCCTTTGACCATCTTCCACTTGAACTCTGCATTTCTGACCTTATACTGTGAGGGCTAAACATATATAATTGTCACATAAATAAAAAAAAGAGATAGGCAGAAAGAATTTGATAAACACATCCACAAGTGACTAAATCTAGCATCTTTCTGTATTGTTTACTCTGAGATTTCCTCTTACCATAGAACAACAAAAAAGGTGCAGTGTTCTTGAGGAATCTCCACACTAATTTCCACAGTGGTGGCACCATCTACACTCCCAGCTGCAATATTTTTGTCTTTGTGTTTTTTCCAGAAATCTGGTTCTTAAATCCTGTTTCAGATTGTACAGTTCTAAGAAAGAAGTTCTTGAGTCTCATCTGTGCGTTTCTCCAACCAGAATAAGTTCTAGGGCCGACATCTCTGGAGGAAAGGACGAGGGGGTAAGGGCGGCCTCAGACAGAGCCAGCACAGAGCCTCCGAGGCAGACAGGCAACACAGGAGGTGAGGAAAGAACCTCATGCGACAAAGAAGCAGCCAGAACAGTCAAAGCCACGCGTCTCTGATCTCTTACAGTTCAATTAATTGAGGAAAAGCAAGGAGCATGGGAAGAGGGCAGAGAGAGAGAGAACAAGGCCAGCAGGATGCAGGAGGCGCTAATTTCCTCACTTGATGTTCTCCATGCAAGCAAATGAGAGGCAAGAAAGCAGGACTAGGCTGGACCTGGAAAGCCAGGCAGCGCTGCCTGACCGCCTGGACCCATTCCAGAGGAGTAAACAGAAGTCAGTGAAGCAGGTCATCATACAGAGATGCCCTCACTCACCTCTTTATTTTAACTTCAAGCACACAAACATATTCATCCACTGTTCTTTGTTGGAGGGTGAAGTCTCTGCTTTTGGTGTGATGGGGATCCCGAGGGCACCGACGGCAGATCTGTGAGCCCATGGCCTCAGCAGCCTTCTGGAAAGTTCCCTGGGCTGTGGAAGAGAGGGCGGTGCCCCTCGTTTACCATTTTGTCATTCACTAAGCCGCATGGTGGAGGCAAGCATGGTGGTGTACTCCTGCAATCCCAGCACTCTGGAGGCTGAGGCAGGAGGATCCTGCAAGTCTGAGGCCAGCCTGTGCTGGATAGTACATTCAAGGCCAGCCTGAACTACCCATGGGAACCCCCATCTCTAAATAAATACACCACATGATGGGGGCAGCAAGGACAGCTGACACGGCTGACCTTCTGCAGGACAAGCACGTGGAGTGTTTTTTAATCACTAATGGACTTCAGATTTTCAAAAGCTTTCTCTGCATTTCCCATTACTGCCATGGGAAGGTTCACCTGAGGTCAGTTGATACAGTGAATTACATGGACAGAATTTCTCAAGCTAAACCACCTTTGCTGATTATGTTTGTAATATACTGATAGATGTGGTTATATAATAAGTTATTTAGGATTTTTACATACAGTTCATAAATAAAATGGGCCTATGTTATAGATTAAAAGCTGGTGATCAACTTAATGCCAGTGGAATTAAATCACCATGGTGCTGAGCGTAGATGTTCCACTTGAGGAAAGTTGCCAGCGTAAACAGAAACATGAAGGAGGAGAAGTAAGACATTGAGGCGTTGAGACATTGTGGGTTCTCCTCCGTTTGCTGTTTGAGCCGTTGGTTCTCCTGGAGAAGCTCTCATCCTTACATGAATCATTGCTTCCTGGCTCCGGAGGGGAAGACATGTGCAGCTTGGTCTCCAGGATGAACTCATTATACTGGCTTCATGCATGTACTCAACTCTGCTTCTTGTCAGAGGATCTCGGGGTCTCCATGTCGCTGAGGATGGCTGTGGTGCTTTTCAGGACAGCCCTGGTCTTTGTTTTGAGCATGACTTCTTGGCTCCAGTGTAGACCCCTCAACCTACCAGCACAGCTCCTTCACCCTGCTGGCATAGACTTTCTGGCTTCCACTGCTGACCTTTGGGCCTTCCCAGCACAGATCGGTAAAAGAGACTGGTGTGAGTCCTTCTTGTGGGCTCTAGACCTCCAGTTGGACTCATGGGAGGCATTGTCCTGAGCTCTGGGTTTTCATCTGGGACATTGCTTCCAGGCCCTTGGCTGAATATTCTATGTCTTTAGTGTTGTGGACAGATTTCCTGCACTTTCTTGTGTTAATTCTGGGTGAGCATCATAAAATGATATTATACACTCCGTGTCCTGATTCTAATTGTTCTCCTCACAACCCCTGACTACTGCAGTCTATAACCCTCCCTGTGTCATCTTTTCCTGGCTTTGAAGTCCTTCTGTCTTCGTAGAATGAGGTAGGAAGCTTGCCCTCTCTCTTTAGTTCCAAATTTTGTACAAAGCAGGAATTTTCCTCCCTTGAAAATCTGGTGGGACTTTCCCACAAGCTGCCTCTGTCCGGGACCTCAGGAAGTCAGGGCAGAGGCAGCGTGTCCCGTGCTCCACCTGGGCATCCCTGTCTTCCTCCGCCAGCTGTGGGAGCTTCTGCATCAAGAGACTGCGCTCCTCCGTGTGAGAAAGTATATTTTAGCCACATTTTTAAATCACTTCTGTGAATCCCCAGCACTACAGCCTGCTCTCTCCATGCTGGTGCCACCCTCCAGGGCCAAGCAGCACCTCCTCACCCGCCCCGACACCCTCCCACTCGGTGGGCCCGCTGCACCCCACTTTCCACTGCAGGGGAGCCATGAACACTAAGGACCGCTCTTTCCCCAGGCTCCAGAGCCCTTGGCTTGTTTGTTTCAGTCACCTGAGTTCCCTGCGGATCTGTGGGTGGGGTGCTCACAGGCAGCACTGGGCAATCGGGGCTACCCGAAGAAGCACAGCTGGGGACCCCTTCTCTCCGCGGGTCCCCTAGCAAAGACTGCTTTGTGAGACTCCTGAGACACAGACATGAGAGAATCCCTGTCCCCTCTGAACAAGAAGAGCCACGTGGCACAGAGCCTCCAACGGCAGCCCTGGCCTGCTGCTGGACACCAGGGTTCCTGCTGCACCCCACCTCCCAGCTCCACCTCCTGACACCCAGTGAGCACCACAGCTTTAAACACCTTTTGTTGGGTTCCAGATGCAGGCAGACAAGAGCTCATGACAGACACACGGCGCTGTCCAGGGCGCCTTTCTCCCTGTGCCCAGCTCCCCCGCTCTGCCTGGGGCTGCCGTCTGAGTTCTACCCTCAGCAACCCTGATCCAGGCATTCCCGTGAATGGAAACTGTGGCTGAGATCTGGAGGGAAAATCTGCACTGCAGCAAAGAATTTGGATTTCAGTAAAAATCTGCAAACTGCAAGAGGCCCCAGGCTGGAGACCGGCTCCTCCTCCTCGCCAGCTTCCTCTCTCCTCCGCCCTGTTTTGTGCCCTGCTCATTGCCTTCCCGACTCCGTCCCTGCCTGGCCCTGTGGCGCCCGTGCCCCACCCCCAGGTCACCAGTGCCCACCGCAGACTCCGCTGGTCCAGTCTCCAGTTCTGTGCACCTGGGCTATGAGATCAAACCTTCTTCTGCTCCACACCATCCTTCCTGCACCCTCCACTCAGCACCCCCGCATTTGGTGCCCTAAGCTCCCCTCACCTCCACCTTCCCAAGGAAGAGCACCCCACTCACTGTCATGTTTCAGTGCCTGGTCCTGGAACCCGAGCCCAGCAGCCAGGGGAAGGACAGGCCCCTCCTGAGCTGCCTGAACTAACTCTGTGTCCACCCACCTCTTCCAGCAAACCCTGCTGGCTGCCGCCCTCACCCTGAGAGCCTACCCTCCCTTAGGAATCTGCCAGCTGCCCAGAGACCTGAGCAGCAGCAGCATATACCCCGACCTGCCCAGGGGTACAGCCCAGTGACTCCTCCCCTCCTGCCTTTACTCCACGCCTGCTCTCCTGCAACTTGACCACACAGTTTTCCAGTGCACACTGAAGAACATGACTCCCTGAGAAGAGACATGTGCCCTACTCTGTGCCAGGCTTGCAGGCAGCACCAGGCACACAAGGGTTCTGGTAAATGTTCACTGAGTGACTGAATGAGCAACTGACTGTCACTCCTGTTCAGGGATCCAGCTTTGTCCCCAGCACTCAAGTGGGGCCAGTGTGTCCTGAGAACCTAGCACATCTGTGGGAGGAAGGAAATGGGGAGAAAGGGGTGGCGATGAAAGTAGAGGGGAAACAGGACTGTGGGGGAAGAGAGGAAAGAGGGTGCAGGGAGGTAAGCAGCTGACGAGCTAGTAAAGCAGCCACAGCCACCTGGAGAAACAAATGGCATAGTACAGGTGCGATGAGGCCAGCAGGGGAGGAGTCTGGGAGCTGCTGCTTCCTCAGATGGACAATTTAGTGCCAAGAGTGGGGTTGCAGGAGGTTCCTGAGGCAGAGTTCCATGAAACTGGGCTCCAGCGTGGCCCAGCCAGGAGCCACCTGGCTCAGCGTGGTATGTTGCTTGGGCCTCTTAAGCCTGCACCATTAAAACTTGCATTTTTTTATATAACGAGACTCCCCATAATTAGAGATAGTCTGAAAAATTAAAAATGTGCTTTTCTTAAAAAAAAGAAAAAGTGAAGGGGGCGAAGTTATTCAACTGCCTTCTTCTCCCCACCTTGGGTGAATGCATATCTTCTCCCCACCTTGCTGGACTCCTTCCTCCGGGAAACTCCTCCTGGTCAGCCACAGCTGACCATCAGACTCCAAGCCCACGTGGCCCAGAGCAGGAGACACAGAATCCAAGCCTGAGGCAGGAAAGACAGTGACTGAGAGTGCAGAGCTGGGCTTGGACACCATCCCTACCCTGGGCTTGGGTTTTAACTTCTGTGTAACTTTCTGTGGCCACACTGTCCACTTGTTAAGTCTCAGCTTCTATCAGAAACACGGATGATGGTGTCTCACACATAGTGACCCAGCGAGTGGGGTTCAGGCAGAGCAGTAAACTCTCCTGGCCATGGCATGGGAATCAGCATGCTATCCTTGCTATTGCCCAGGATAACAGCTCATTTAACCACGGGTCTTGTGGTCACCTGAGTGGCCGGCCCTCCCCGAAGTTCTCTCCATCAGTTCCCTCGGAGCTGCAGCACAGCCGTGGCCAGTCAGGACATACTATGTGGCATCTCAGGTAGCACTGACCTCAACTGTCCTTTTGCCTCTCAGTTTCCACCTTGCTGTCATTTCTGACTTCATTTCCCTTCTCCAAAGTTGGTGCTGCCTGCCGGTGGGGGCTCCCCACCGATAGACAGGAACCTTCACCACCTAAGTCACAAGTAGACCACTGCCCTGGCCCTCCTGCCCTTGCTGTTCTGAGGCATCTGCTCCTGCTTGCCTCATGGGGACATGGGGACATGGGAGAGGTCCTGCAGTGACCAGTGCCACAATGACAGTCACGCAGTGACATGCAGTGCTGCCGTCCAGCCGGAGCCCTGCCCGACAACCTGGCCCAGCCATGCTCCTCTCAGTCCCTGTGGGGTCGCAGGGCCTCTTAGCCAGTACCATCAGCCCAGCCCTTAGCAGCCTTGGCTCTACCAGGAGGACTCTGGCCCAGGCACCATGGGAACCCTGCACTCTGAGAATCCAGAAAAGAGGGAGAACCAGAATGGTCTGGGAGGGGAACAAGGTGACCAAAACGGGCTCCCGGACCTAGACCAAAATGGTGAGCAGGGATCCAGAGAAACACAGGCTGGGTCCTTTCTGAAGAGATGTCATCATGAAGACACCGGATCCTTTCCGTTCCCATGTATCCCCTGCCAGCAAAAATCTGAGTTTTTCAAACAGAGACTCCCTATATCTTAGTTTCTTGTTTTGTTTTGTTTTGTTTTGTTTTGTTTTGTTTTGTAGACAGGGTCTCACTGTGTAACCCAGGCTGGCCTTGAACTTGAGGCAGTTCTCCTGCCTTGTCTTCCAAGTGCTGGGATTACAGGCCTGCGCTCCTGGGCCTGGCTGTCTCTACAGCCAGGAGATGGATTTAAAGACTGGGATTTACTTGAACTGTTAGGTTCACCATCTGCCACAGGTCTAAACCTGTTTTCTTACATAATCAAAACCCAGCGCAGCTGGTATTAATAATGCATCTGTATTTCCTGTAATTGCTTCAAGCTCCTTTTTGGCACGATTAAGGACAATCATAATCCTTTGAACAGTTCATAGTCTATTCTGTTTAAAGCTACACTAGAGATAGAACATTTCAATTAATCCGAAATCAAATATGCCTTTCTTTTGATGGTGTCAAATTTATCTCCCACTCCATATACTGAAGTCCTGAGCTTGAGTACTTAGCACACAGAAATAGATTTCTTTTTTTGGTTTACCAAGCCCCTTAAAAGTCCCCTAAAATATGCATGACATGTCACACAGGAAGTGCCCCGCCACCTGGCCAGATACCCAGAGCCCACGAGTAACAGAAGGCCCAGGTCTCCCACGTAGAAGAACTTTGCCTCTGGTGATCAGAGCAGCCTGTGGGTCCCCACAGCTGCATGGTCACCTCCGGCCATGCCACCCCCTGTAAGCCCAGGGACCCCAGCTCATGGCACTCCGGGCACACACAGTCACACTCACACACCCTGCACGCTGCACTGTGCCCATGGCTCGTGCTGGCCAGCAGCCGTCAAAGTGTCCACAGGGTGTCCAGCAGGTTGAGAGACTCACAGAGAGCAAGGACAGGACTGGCCTTAGGGAGGCTCCTGGTGGTCTTGGGCCTGTACTCAGCTCCTCGGGCGCTTGGGGTCTTTGACCCCACCAGATGCACCCATCCCTGAGTCCTGAGCCTCCTGCACCAACCACTTTGCTGCAGGAGGAACCAGCAACCCAGTGCCTGGACTCCACACCTCCCGGGACCTCGGTGCCGCCTGTCCTGACCCCAGCGTCTTCTCTGCCAGGCAGCACCCAGCACTCCCCGCAGCTTACTGCTCCCTGCCAACATCTGCAGGCCTTGCTTCCTTCTTCTGGAGCCCAAGGCCTCAGCCACGCCCTCTTCTCATTCATGGTCCCGTCACTACCGTCCTGGTGCCCAGCTTCCCAGAGGGAACTGAGGCCACCTCTCCCATCTGGAATGGCATCACAGCTCAGGGTGCTAGTCCACAGTCCTGCTGTGCCTGGGATGCGGCCGCAGCCATGAGCCACATGTGGATCCCCAAGGACCACAGCTTTCTGGGATGAAGGTGCTGCTGGATCAGTAGCATGAGGATGGGAGATGACACCAGCTTTGGTCAAGAGGGGCAGCCTTTGCTTCAGGGAGGGCGGAGGCCGGACCTCGCACCGCTACACACAGACCCACTCACCGTCCAGGAAAGGGCACTGCCCGCCCTGCCCTGGCCCCACTCATTCCAACCTTGCGTGACTGAGCTCTCCTGGAAGATCCGAAAGTACCCCAGGATAGGTTAAGATGAGCAAGTCGAACCTCCACCTCCACCCGCCCTGGCCTTCGCTCCATCCCCTCTTCCTGCTGCTGCCCCTGGGCTCCAGCTTTTCTTGGCTTGACAGAACCCTCTGCTCTTTCAGCCCTGGCCAATGTTTCTGCCAGCAGTTTCACTTGAATAAATTATCTTACCCTCTCCTGTTGTTCAGTCATATAGATCGATTCAAAATTACAGACAAATTATTATTCCTAAAGAGCTCGGGTCCAAGAATCCACTGCGGTAATAATCCAAGTGAGAGGTTACAATTACCTAGCTCGAAGCTGGTAGGCTGGGTTTAATTTCTTTAAAAAGCTGTGTGTGGTGGTGCGCCTCTGCAACCCAGCACTCAGGGAGGCAGAGAGGGAGAACTGGAGGGCGCCCGCCCGTTAAAACTGCTCTGTTTCACAATTGAAGATTTGAAAGTCCTGCGAGTGTTGCTGGCTCTTGCTTCTCTCACTTGATCTCTGCGTTGTCTGTCACAGTGGTGCACACGGCAGAGCCACACAGACACACAGACAACTCCAGGCGAGGCGGCCACAGGACAGAGCCCACTGGGAGCCAGGTGGGGAAGCTGGGTCCAGAGGGAGAGCAGCCGCTCCCAGAGTGGGTGGGACCATCTCTGCTCCGTCCAGCCCTGGTCTTAGTGGCTCCGGCATCCTCCCCAGCCCAGGTAGGCGCGGCTTTGGTAGTCAGGCCCTGTGAGCCTCGAGGGAAGGCCAGCACTGACCACTTTCCCTGTCAGAATCCAGAGAGAAGGCCATGAGTTTTCCCCTTTCCAGCCTTCGAGACCCTGCTGCACCTCTATGGCAGACAGCAAGTGAGGAGAAGCACTGCGGGCAGTCGGACAGGGCTGGGCCCTGGCAGGGTCAGCGCTGCTGAAGGCCGGCATTAGCGAACCAGGAACTGCTCACCCTGGTAATTCCGCAGGGAGGAACCGCAGTGAGGACGGCCACCCCTCGCCCTGGGGCCAGAGGAACCTCTCGCTGCACCCCTGCCAGACCCAGGTGCACTGGCTACACGACCGGTTTCCCCATTTAATCAATGTTACCTAAGCGACTACACTGGCTGCGCTGTCACTGGTTCACTGTAGTTTTGTCCCCCTCGCACCCCGCTGTGGCTTCCCACTGGGTCAGTACTACCTCAGCAACGACTATAGTTGTAATTTTATTGATTGATTATGGTTCTGTCCCACCTTGAACCACCTCAGCTCCTGGCTTTAAAATGCCCTTGAGAAGCGGGGTGGGGGGCAACCCCCTTTCCAGGGCCCCTTCTGTCCCCCTCAGACAGAAGCTTTCTTTCTCTCAGTAAATTCTTCCTACTCTTCCCTCAATTGTTCCTAGAATTCAGTCCTCGGTTTTAGAGAACAGGACCTCAGCGGGTCAGACACCCAGCAGGTTGGGGGTTGCGTTCCCTGTGCCCCCCACCCCCGCCCCCGTTGCATGTCAGTTGCGCCTCTGTCACTGTTATCAAATACCCAAGATGAGTGACTTCAGAGGAAGCAAAACTTATTCGGGGGCAGGAAGTGCTGTTCCCAGAGGTCTACCTGAAGGCCCTGGACACTGCCTGCTGCCCTCCGCCCTGCCGGGACCAGGGAGAGGCTGAGGCCCGGTGCTGTTGGATTGGTCACTCAATAAGCAGCGGAGAAACAGGTGTAACACAGACCCACAGCCAGCCGCATCGTGTATGGCCCACTGAGTGCTGCAACACTCTCCTCTCTCACATGGACCTACCGTACTTTTCCTAAAAACTGCCCTCTTACACAGTGGGATTATGGGCCCTCAGAAGCAGGTGCCTGACTGGTGACCGGCTGATAGCAGTGTCCCACTGCTGTAGGTGACTGAGTTAATTAGAAATGTTTTAGGCAGTTAGACAGGGCTGGGCCCTCAAAGGAGCCAGTGCAGAAGCCCAGCTACCTTGCGACCTTGGAGGAGACAGGTAACCTCTGCTGAGGGCTGGATCTCAAGACAAAAGGCAAAACAAACGCAACCACACCCCAAGTATAAGCATCAGGGGTTGATATTCTAGATAGGTGTCAGTCACCTTGAGGAAGAGGAAAGGAGCCACTAACCCAGCCCACTAAGGAACAGGCCCTGTTCTGTATTCATCATGCCTGCTTGCTAAGTGACTCACCTCCGAGTTTGACCACAATTTAATCAGTTTTGCCTTAACAATTACACTCGTAATTTTACTGGTGGACTTTACAGTTCTGTCCCACCTCATGCCCACCTGCCTTGTGAGTTCCCATTTTTCCACACCTTGGACCAGCCTCACCCAGTGGTTTTGCTCTATAAAAATCCCTAGAGAAGACGGGGTCCTTGGCAACCCACTCGGGACCCTTCTGTCTCTCTCACACAGAAGGTTTCTTTCTCTCAATGAATATACCCTGCTCTTAACCTCCGTCATACCTGAACTTCATTCTTCAATTTTAGAGAATGAAAACTCACACCAGACATCTAGTTGGTTGGGAGATTCTTCCCCTATATCACTAGGAGTGTCCCACCAGCCCGGGGTCTTCTCACCCAGGCCACCCTGAAGGCCCAGCCCTGACTCTGCGGGCAGAATCTTCCAGCCCTGGACCCCAACCTGGCCTTCACTGGGCAGTGACTCACTGCTCTCTGTGGAGGATTTCTCCCTCCATCCAGTGTTCATTTTCACTGTCCATATGATGCTGTGGTTTGTACTTGGGTCCTCCAAGACCCTGAGCCTGACACTGGGGAGGCGGAGACCCCAACACCGGTGGGGACCAGAGGGCAGGACGCGAAAGCTTGCCAGCGATGGACGTTGAGACCTGGCCCCTCTCTCTCTACATCCTCTGCCACTGCCCCTCTGAGATGCAGCCACAGCACTGAGCCAGGCCTCTGAACCAAAACAACCCTTTCTTCCTTTGAAGTCATTTACTCTGGATATTTTGTGCAAGTGACAGAAAGCCAACCCACATGCATAGACAATCAACTTACAGTGCTTTGCCAGAGAAATAAAGGTACGTAATCCTAGAGTGAAGCAACTTCCCTGGGGCAAGTGTGGCTTCCACAGCACAGGAGGGACCCCTGGTCCTGCCTGGGGTCCGACCACTCCCAGGCCAAGACCCTGAGAGTGAGCTGGCACCCACACAGGGTGGGCCCGACAGATGCTCTGCTAACAGGACCAGGGTCATTGTTTCTGGCACGCCAGGCTGCCCTGGGCTGAAGAGCAGGACAGAAGCAGGCCCGGCTGGCCACAGTTAAGCGCACTAAACACAGTGCTGCCCATAGAAGGATGGACACACAGGGCAGGGAGCAGGGGAGGAGCCGGAAGACCCCAGGGCAAGCAGCCACGGCACCCCGCGATGCTCCCAACCCGCTCAGCTAGGGAGGGACTGGGCTGAAGGCAATGGCCGGGTCAGGCTATGGTGTCTCAGCAGAGCTCAGCCACCTGCCACCAGAGGGCCAGTGGTCACAGCCAGCTGCCTCCAGATGTCCCCGAGGCCCAGGGCACGCAGGCAGCTGCCTCTGCCCCATGAGAGCACTGGGGCAACGCCCACCTCCCATGCTGCCCAGGCAGGGGCTGTCACCTAACACTGAGAAGAGGGCTGCAGCTCAAAGCAGCCACAACGGACCCTGGGCACCCAGGCTGCCACAGGTGGCAGAAGAGGAAGGGAGCGGCCTGGGCCGTGTGTCCATCACGGACCTCCATGGACCTGCCGCTGGCCCCGCAAACCCATGCTCACTGCCACCCGGGGGACCCTGAGAAAAAATCCCCACCAGGACACGGCGGAGAGCAAGGGCGAGAAGGGTGGGTTTCACCAGTAACGAGGCTGCCTCGGTCTAAAGCAATCAACAGCCTCTTCCCACGCTCCCTCCGCTTTGATGTGCAAGTGCTTCGGATCAAGGGGAAGAAATTGTTCTCACAAACCCAGGTTTTACTGTATTTACTTATTTGCCTGCTTTGGGGGCCCCTCTTCTAACACACACACACACACACACACACACACACACTGCCTCCAGCCAGGACAACACCCCGTCCTCAGAGAGACACAGTACAAAGTGCACAGTGAGCTTATGATTAGACTAGAAGACACGCCACGGCCCTGAGTCTCCTCGCAGGGCTCCCCTCTCAGGGCTCCCCCCACAGTCCTCCCCCTCTCAG
>PVLA01014061.1:0-32949 GCA_004027455.1 Hydrochoerus hydrochaeris
GTGAGCTCTACCCACAGTGTCACTAGGTCATGCAGACTCAGCTCCAGCTTCTCATCCTCCTGCCTCAGCCTCAGCCTGACCCATGCTGGGGACCCTCCCGGAGGCCCCAACCACACAGCCACAGCCCGCGGGCCCCTGGCGGAGGTGGCAGCTGCTCTTTCTCGCTGAGCTCCTCTGTCCCCGGCTACTCACTGTGGCAGGCACGTGGTGTGCGGGTGTCTCCCCTGTCTGCCGGCCGTCTTCGCTGTCGCCAGTGCGCTTTGATGAACAGAGGCCTCTGCTTTTTGGCCAAGTCTGATTTAATGGCTTCTCTGTCATTCCTGTGCTTTTGATGTCACACGGAGCAGCCCTGTGTGTCGTCCTGTGCATTCTTCTGCAGGTTGGACTCCGGCCAGCTGGGGTTCGTTTCTGTGTATGGAGTCAAGCAAAGGCTGTGGAGGAGGCAGTTGGGGCGAGGCATGGAGGAGGCCTTCTGACAGCGCCAGAGCCCGGGCACCCGGGCCTGGAGGGCACTGGGGGGAGGAGTCTCCTGGGGCGAGGGTTTGTGGCCCTGCCAGCTCTCCTGGAGCTGGGGCCGTGCACCGGGCCAGGCCTGGCCCTCCTCTGGAGGCTGGAAGCCAGGCAGCACCGGCTGAGCAGTAACCCTGGTGTGGCTGCGCTCTGCTCCAGGCCCTTGCAGGGCCCCCGCTTAGGCAGTGCTGCCTCTTGCCCCTTGGCCGCCCTTCTCCCCTCCCCTGCTTTCCTTTCTTCTTTCCATCCGGCAAGCAGGTCCCAGACCCCAGCTCCGGCACTGCTGCTTGTTTATCTGTTTAGAGGCCATGTTCACGATGGTGCCCTGGTTTGCTTTAAACTGGCTCAAGCAATCCTCCTGCCTCAGCCTCCTCAGTGGCCAGGACTCTAGGGGGCACCACTGAGCCTGTCTCCTAAGAGTGACTCTGTGAAGAGACCTCCTATGGGCCAGACCCTCCCATACAGGCCCGGGTGCAGGTGCCGAGCTCAGAAGAAAGAGAAACCAGGCCAGGGTGGACAGTGAAGGAGCCCCAGCCCACTCCTCAGGGGCCTCTGGTGGGAGCGCCCTCTAGTGGCCAAGAGGCATGAGTGCAAGTAGAGATATTACCCCTGGGGGCCCAGGAGGAGGGCAGCGGGAGGGAGAAGGGGACCTCAGAGCCAGCGTCTCCCGGGCCCAAAGCATCCTCCTAACAGGTGTGTCAGCTGCTGGGTCCAGGAGGCCATGGCGAGACGAGAGGCGGCCCTCGGTGTTCGCGCCGTCCATGTGGGGCATGGGGGCTGCCTCTAGCTGTCCGGGGGACGGAGAGGTAGACCTGTGGGACCAGGAGCCATTGGGCCTGTGCCCTGTGTGTGGAGTGAGTCCAGCCTGCACTCACGTGGACGCGGCCCCAGACTCAGGGCACGGGGCCCAGAGACACGGCGAGAGGTTATGGAGGGACGGGAGGACATGGGGAGGGGGCGTCCCCAGGCTCCAGGGGCACAGGGCCGTCCCCTGGGAAAGCAGTGAGTCACACTGACTTGGGGTCCTGTGTCCCTGTCCCCATAGGTGGGAACTATGAGGCTCAGGCCTGAGCGGAGTCCAGAGGGGCCTCAGGTCAGGGCCAGGGGACCTCTGTCTAGTGCAGGGGAAAGGGGTGTCCCTATGTGTCCCGGCAGGGGCAGCCTGTGGGGTGCTGTGGGGCTTTGGGCCAGGACAGGTCACCCGGGTGAGGCCTGGGGCAGGTCCCCAAGGCCGGGGCCTCCTCAGGCGGGAGCAGGGTGACGCACAGGGAGCCCCTGTCCTGCTGGATGCAGCCTCCCTCACTGCCAGCTTCCCGCATGGCTGAGCTCCCACTGGGATGTGGGGGTTGCTGCCCCCCCACTCCCCCAGGGCAAAGGTGGGCATGGAGTGGCTTCCCTGCAGTGGTGCCAGGCGGGGCCATCTGGGAAGCTCTCCTCTGCCCCTTGTCTGCAGGCTTTGAGATTCTTCTTAGGCCATGGTTCATGGGACCCCTGTTGGTTCAGGGATCGGGGAGCCTAATTTAAGATTTGAGGCGCTCTGCTGGGCACCCCTCTCCCACTTTCCAATGTGCCTGCACCCCGCCTTTGGCTGGGAGGTGCGGATCCAGGAGAGCTCGGGCTGCTGCTGTGCCCCAGCAGGGACGAACTGCTGCGGCCTGGGTGCCCTCCCCAGGCTGGGGATCTCTGTCTGTGTGTGAATCTTGCATGAGAGCGGAAGACAGGCAAACGCGCCTGTCTCCCGGGGGTGCCCTGCCTGGCCTGCATGGTTCGTGCGTTCCTGCTCCTTCGTGCTGTAGAATCACTAAATCTGGGCGTTCTGACCCAGCAGCTGTGTGGGGCCTGCCGTCAGCCGAGTCTGGGTCTCCGGCAGCCCACCCTCCAGACACAGAGGAGGAGCACTGTGCTGTCTTGGGGACCCCAAATGCGTCGCTGCACGGAGTTCCCTGGCTGGTGGGTGTGGGGTGTGGGGCAGGACGGCTCAGATCGACCCTGCAGGAGCTGACAGCTGCCTGGGGAAAGGGCCCTTCTGGAGCACCCACACTCTACCCCTGGGGTGCCTGGGCCTGTGGGTTTCTGAGAGGAGAGCTCAGCACCACAGCTGGAGGACCAGGTCACACTGGCACCTCCCTGCCTCTGGCTGTTACCTCCCCCTTGGTCCTTCAAGGCTGCTCCTGTGCCAGCCCTTCCCAATCCAGCCTCTGCTCACTGACTGACTCCACCCCTCCAGCCCTGCTCCCAGTGAGCTCAGGTGCAGCCTCTGGCCTGTGGTGTGGTGCTAGCCCTGTGGGGCGTGGGCCTGGGCTGCCCAGGTCTATGACTGCTGTTCTGGGGGTTGGGGACGTGAGCAGGCCGTGTCTGTCCCCAGGGGCCCAGGGCTGCAGCTGCAGTGAATGTTAGTCCCCTGGACAGATTGGCTGTTTTGATGACATCACAGTGGCACCATATTCTGTCCTGAACCCCGCACCTTCCCCTGAGCTGTGCCCCCCTCCCTGAGGTGCAGCCCTCCTTACCAGGCACTGCCCCGACCTCAGTCAGGAGGTGCACACGACGCTGCGGGAGCGTCTCGCAGGTCTCAAAGGCGCCTGCTGCCCTGGCCCTGTGCCAAGGTTGTCAGGTGTCCTGGCGGAGTCCTCACCCTCAGGTGTGGCTCTCACAGAGGACAGTTCCCTGGAAGGGATGCTGCCAGAGACTGCGTCCAGGACGCCCGGATGCCTGGGCCCGCATGGACCTGGGTGTCCTGTGTCTGCCTTTCTCTTCTTGGATTAATGTCACCGCATGGTTGCTGACTGGAACTAAGGGATTTTCACGGACCAGCAGGACACTGTCAGGATCCCTGGTGGGGTGGACGGTGCAGACGGCCAACCCTGCACTGCCCACCTCACATGTCTCCCCACAGTGTGGCAATTCCCGTGCTGTCTGGAGCTCAGAACCTTCCTGACTGCTCAGATGGGAGTGCGATCACAATTTCTTATTTGTGAATGAAATTAAAAGCGGCGCATTAATAACTTATGCGGACCCATTTTTTTCTAAAAATATGGCGGGAAAACGGTGTGCGGTATTAGAAATGCTCCGACTTTAGACTGCGGTTACTTGTTCTTCAGAAGTGCATTTTAAATAGCCTGGCCGACTGTCTAATTAACTACCGGCTTGGAGGCCGAGTGCTGGAGAAGAGGGCGGAGTGTCCTCAGGAACGAGCAGGTGCTGGGGACCTCGCGCTCTGCCGCAGAGGAAATTCCTGCTGGTTCTGTGAGTGCCCCGTGGAGCTGGGCTGTGGCACCGTGCGCCTGCCCGCCCTGCCCTCGGAGGCTGGGCAGCTGTCTGCGGGGCATCTGCGTGCTCCGTGCTCAGGTCTCATGACTCGGTTTCCCCATACACCCTGCCCAGCTCTCAAGTCTGTGAGCCCCAAGTGGATTCTCTCGGGGCCTCCAGCGCAGGTGGGGAGGAGCTGCAGAACCTCTCTCTCGAAGGCTGAAACTGAGCCAGCCATGGCATTCAAGGCCCCAAGAACCACGGGAGGCCGGCAGGCTTGCTGACTGACAAGTGGATGCAGAAAGTGTGCTGGGTGCAGCTCGGGCCTGCAGCTCGGGAGTGGTGCCCGTGGTTCATGGCAGCATGGCGGCCTGGGGACACGGGTGCAGTGACCTCTCTCACACACAGAGCCAGGGCAGTCAAGCTCGGATTCACAGGCAGAATGGTGGCCCCAGGGTAGGGTGGCCTGGGCAGAGACAGTAGCAGGTGGGGGCCCCGGGCCTGTGGCCCCACATGGTTGGGAATGTTGTGTTGTCGCCTTACCTTCTGCTGGAGCGTGGATCTTGTGTGTCCTCACCACGCAGACAAGGGAGCAGCTGTGCGACGTGAGGGTGTGCTGATTCGCTTTCCTGTGGGAGATTTCACGTTGTGTTGACAGGAAACAGAGAACCCGGGGAGGAGGGAAAGGAAGGGCCCAGGCACAGTCGGCCCCACCACGCAGTGCAGCTGCCCTCTCTGTGGGGACGGGGGTGGCTCTGGTGGCCTTGGGCCTCCTGTGTGTTCGGTCCTTGTCCTCCTGTCTTACACAGGCACAGCCAGGACTGGTGGCCAGGGGGTCCCTGGACCGGTGCTCACCTGCCCAGGTCATGAGTACTGACCTGCGAGGGTGGCCATGGGAAGCCCGGAACAACCCGGTCTACACGTCAGTGTCGGTCACTTTCCCATCACTGGGACAAAATACCCGCCATCCCCCCTTAGAGGAACAGGGGTTTATTTTGGGTCACAGCTTTTAGGAGTTTCAGCCCTGGTCAGCTGGCTCCACGGCAGGAACAGGAGGCAGAGGGCCCTGGAGGACAAGAAGCTGCCTGTGTCATGGTGGCCGGGAAGCAGCGAGAGAAAGGAGGAGTCGGGAGGGAGGTGCCTCCTTCGGGCAACACCTCCATGCAGCTCTGGCCATGCTCAGCATGCTGAGCTCTGAACTCCGGCAGGAGAATCTGCCTGTGAATGTAGCACCCCGAGACCTCCAGTCGCTCTGCCTCTGACACAGGAGCCATCGGAAGACGCTCTGGGTCTGGAGCCTAGAGGTCACACTGTGGGTGCTGTGCCGGCGGGGCCCTGCCCCCACCCCATGTCCCAGGTGAGGACAGTTCCTCCTGGAGGCGCCACTCCTGTGACGGCTGGACCTTCAGCCCCAGGGGCCCACGCTCAGGGCTCCTCCTCGGAGCCTGGCTGGCCTGGGCCCCTTACCTTCCTGGAGCTGGAACAGCTTGTTCACCTGGCTCAGATTCCAAACGAGCCTACAGGCTCCAGGTTGGGGTCCTCCTGCCTCTGTGGGAGCCCTGAGGGATGGGCATGGGTGACAAACTCACCCCGATGGGGCCCAGGACCTGTTGATTAGCAGACTTCACTTGGAGCAGTTAGCCACTTAAAAACATGGCTTTATAGTAAAACTAGAACCGCTCTTTATGCAGGTCTGCAGAACACTGAAACACAAAGAAGAAGAGTAAAAATAATCCATCCACAGCGTGGCTGCCCAGAGACAACCTCTGTTCATTTTTTGGATGCATTTCCTTCCTGAAGTTGCATCTTTCTGAGCTTGTTGTGTAGAGAACACAGCCACGGTGTCCCAGGTCCACTCCTGCTCTTAAAATAGACCAAAAATTCCCAATTAAAAGTTTCTCATCACAGGAGCCATAAATTCTAGCCAGATTTACATGTGTGGATGGGTTTTCTCTTCTCGTCTTCCCTCTTCATATTAAATTATTGATGCCCCGAATGCAAATGAACCCCCCTCTATTGTTCCCCAATTAAAGCAAAGCACAGAGTCCGCCCACTGTGCTGTGTGGCCAGCTAGTGACTTTCACTTTGGAAAAACTCGAAGGAGAAGCTTAGTCAGCAGCTACCCTCTCCAAGTGAGTCCTGCGGCCCAGCATGGACCCCAGGCGCGGCTGGACGCCTCCAGGAAGAGGGAGTGAATTATTGAAGTCTGGCCAGCATGCAGCAGGACAGTCCTGCAGAAGGCAGGGAGGCTGGGCTGCACACCCTTTCCCGTACCCCTGGCTGGCTCCTGCCCACGGGGTGCCGTAGCTGGGAGCCAGCCCGGCACCCACTTCCAGCACAGGGCTTTCAGGCGGGGAGGGCTCCCGGGCGAGAGCCCCTTGGTCCCCACTCTCTGGGGCCGGCTGCGTTTCCCGGAATGGCTCGGGTGCCCGGGGTGCCTCCTGTGCCTCCAGGTGCAGGGAGGTGTCTCACCCGGAGGAGCCTGCTGTCCCCCTGCTCCCGTCGCCCTCATTCCCAGGGCTGCACTTCTTGTTAAGAGATTGAATGACTAAGCTGGGGTGACCAGCAGCGCTACCTAGCAGCACAACTTCTGATGGGGTCTTGTTCATTCAGGCCAGTGCTGCAGCGGCCTGGTGACTGTGGCAGGTAAGCCTGTGACAGTGTGATTACAGTCAATCTGGGAGCCGGTGAACATACAGAATTCCCAGATCGTGTGAGCATCTCAGGGACATTTGGGCCTTGGCTGCTGCCAGCTCAGGGGAAGCTGAGAGCGGATGTGCACAGTGCAGTATCTTTAATATGAACCCAGCCTTCCTGCTCGTAAGGACGACTTATGTGAGGACATGGTCACCAGAGGTGGTGGTGGCAGGAGGTGGGGTCTGGAGCTGTGCCAAGCCAGGTGGGATCACGGAGTGGACAGGGGAGGCAGGGCAGAGGCAGAGGGGGAGGTGGCTGTGTGTCAAGGGAGGGGTCAGCACTGAGGGCAGGAGGGCAGGGTTCAGTGTGGGTGTGGAGGGCTGGGGGTGGGCTCCTGGCCCAGGCCATGTGGCTCTGAGTGGTGACTGGCTGCAGCTCTAGAGGCTCCTGTGGGGAAGGACCAGGAGAGGATGAGAAAATGAAGAGACAAAGCTGGGGTCAGGTGGAGCCCTCTCTCCTGGAGGGAGAGAAGGAACTGCTCAGCCACTGTAGCAGGTTTATTTATATACTTAGGAGGAGGATGTCACGTTCACCCCGCTGCCTAGCAACTTGTCTGCCTGGCTGGCCTGGGCCCCTTGCCTTCCTGGAACAGCTTGTTCACCTGGCTTGCTTTGGGCTCTCTGTGTTCTCAGGGCTGGCCTTGCTTTAGCCCCATACTCCAGCCCCAATCTCCAGCTTCAGGGGCCCCTATACACCTGGACATGATATGCAGCTGTGCTCTGCTGGCCACCCGGTCCACTGGAGAGCCACGGGAAGACTCGGCTGCAGTCCCCTGTGTCACAGTATGGCTCTGCCTGGGCCATCGCTTAGCTGGCAGTGACGACCACATCCACCAATAAACTTAGTTACAGTAGCCTCTCAAGCAAGAACTGCTCAAGACCTTCACCTGCTGTCCTGCGACAAGCTTGAGGAAGAACAGATGGACAGAGGGAGGCGCAACATCCACGGGCCACGAGACTCAGCACAGCTAAGGGCGCAGTGCTGCCCGCTGGTCCATGGGTTCGGCATAACCCAGCCGAGTCCTTTTTTTTTTTTTTTTTGGTACTGGGGATCGAACTCAGGACCTTGTGCTTGCCAGTCAGGCGCTTATGCCACTGAGCTAGATCCCTGGCCCCAAAGACAATTCGATTCTAAAGTTTCCTAAGAAATGCAAAGGATTTAAAATAGAGAAAATAGTTTTGGAAAGAAGAAGTAGAGTTGGCACCTTACACTACCTGATTTCAAGAGTGGGTAGAAAACCACAGGAGACAGGGCTGATATCGGCACAAAGACGGACACAGCAGCAGAGCACAGAGTCCACGGCTGGGGCTCAGAATCGACATTTGCTGGGAAACAAATGGATTTGAACCCTTACTTCATATCCTACACAAACATGGAGCAAAATGAGTCACAGGTCCACATGGAAGAGCTGAAACAGTAGCATCAATAAAAGAAAAAGTGTGTGACATGGTTCAGCGTCATTATGAGTGAAAATGAGACAAGGAGACACCGGTACAAGCCCATTAAAGTGGGCGGAATTTAAGAGTTCAAAGCAATCTGGCTTGGCCAGCTGTCAGACCCGGCTGGGGTGAGCGCCGCGGGGTGAAGGGCTCCTGGCTTTGGGAAACGGTCAGCTGTTTCCTTGTAAAATTAAACCTGTACCCTGTAGTGGGCGCCTGACAACTGCTTTCCTAAATATTTACTCCAGAAGAAGGAAAACACAAAAGGCTTGTTCAAAGAGCTGGAAAAGGCAAAGAATCTACACAACAGAGAGCTACTCAGAAGGCAAAAAGAATGAGGCGCAGTGCTGTGGTTAGACCCCAAATGTCCCCTTCAAAGTCTCCTGTGCTCTGAGGTGGGGTTTCTGGGAGTGACTGTCTCTCTGGGTACTTGATGCACTAGTGGGTTATCTGTGGAGGAGTTCATGGCCGTCAGCACCAGTGGGAGGACGTGGGGGGCCCTGGAAGGGTGCCTCTCACCCCCGCATCTCCCTTCCTCCTGCCTCTCTGCTTCCTGGCTGCCATGGGTTGAGCAGTTTTCCTCTGCCAGCGGCCTCTGCCCTGCCATTTCTGCCTTGGAGCCAAGTGACCACGGACTGACTCCCCCAACTCTGTGAGCCAAATCCAACCTCTCCTCCTTTAGGCTGTGCAGGTCAGGTATTTTGTTGCAGTGACGGGAAAGTGATTAATGCACCAATACATGTAATAATGTAATGATTTTCAACACGTCATGGGACAGAAGTCTGAGGCTGGAGGACACATGCACGATTCTCTCTGCATTAAGTTCCAGAGAAATCTGGTTCACAGTGGCAGAAAGCAAATCCTTTCTTGAGGGAAGCACCTGGGGTGGGGAACAGGCAGCTTTGGGGGTGAAATTGTGCTTTATTTCTTAATGGTGGCACTGGGCATGTCGCACACATCAGACAAGACTCATGGACCTGCGCTCTTAAAGTGGGTGTGTTTATACTGCTTAAGTGGATTCCAAAAGATCTGAAAAGAATTACAATACCTGGACAATTTATTCTACCACATCTATGCTATCTGCCAAGGTACACACTTGTGTATGTGTACAGGAAATGCATACACACACACACACACACACGTATTTTTACATCAATCCATCACATATGTATACACGTGAGTTGGGCTTCTGTGGCTGTGACAAAGTACCTGAGGAAAAATACTCTAAGGAGAAGAAGTTCACTGTGGCTCCCGGCTGCAGTCTGTGGTTGGCTGGTCCCTTGCTCACGCCCTGTCTCTGGTGAGGCAGAGGCACCATGGCCACGGGCACGGGAGGGGGGGGGGCTGCTGGGTGCACGGCAGCCTGGGGGTGGGGAAGGAGGAAATGAACGGGAGCGAAGGGGGCCAGGGACCAGCTCTGGTCCCCATGGCCACAGCCCCACGCTGCATGCCTTTCACCCACCCGCCTTCCGTTCCCACCACCTCTCAGTGCGGCCGTCCTAGGCCGTCCTAGGATCCGATCACCTTTGAAAGCCCCTGGCAAGGCCAGCTCGGGGATGTGTCAGGCCCAAGCCATGCGGGATCCCCACACACTCACTGCCTCGGCCTTTCTGGCTGCCGTAGCGAACCCCCCAACCAAGTGGCTTAGCAAAGACAGACGCTGATTCCCCACGTTCTGGAGCAGTACGTGGCTGTCCCTGTCTTCTCTGTGCTCAGAGCCCAGGCCTCCCTGGGGTGCTGGCTGTGGTGAGTGCACCCACCTGTGGTCCCCATGCATGGCCACGTGCTGTCACCTGTCCCCAGTCTTGGCTGCAACTCTTGCCCTTGGGGCCACCTGGATGCAGTGGCCTCCAGGATCTGGGCTGAGCCCCCTGCTGGCTGTGGTCAGCACTGCACTCAGATTCCACGCTTGGCAGCTGTGGCTGGACACTCTGGGACCAGGGTGGTGCAGGGTGTGAAGCTGGGGGCCCAGCTGTGGGGCTCAGACGTGGATGGTGGGGGTTGGTGTTCGCTGACCACACCTGTCATCCGTGGAACCCCAGGTGCCTGGGAGGGAACCCCAAATCACAGACATCCAGGGGCCCTATCCCCAGGGGTGAAGCAGCCCTGTCAGGGTGCGTGGTCTTTCCAAGCGCTGTTCCAGGAGGGGACAGGACCTGGGGGAGGGGCAGGGGCCCGGCCTTCAGCCCCGGGCCCACATGGCCAAGAGCTCAGTCTGCATTTGCAGATCGGACCTGGATGGCACCGGGTCTCGTCAGAGGGCTGTGCCTGTCCCCACAGTGGGGCTCAGTTTTAGAGCCTCCCACAGCGTGGTGGAGCTTTGGGGCTCAGCTGGAGTGGGGGACCCTGGACACAGGAGGTGAGGCCACAGACAAGGCGACACTAAGCTGGCAGGTGGTGTGTGTACCTTGGGGACTCAGTCCAGGGCCTGGCTGCCGTCCATGCCCAGCACCTCTGGAGCCCACCCCACGTTCCTTCTCTCGTGGCTGCTGGGTAAGACTGACTCCACTCAGAGGGTCCGAGGCGAGGACCCGAGCTCCTGTGTCCGTGGGTGAAATGAGATGTCCACCCCTGCTGGGGTCCCTGCGGGAGGGTGCTGGTGAGTGTGCCCCCTCTTCCTCGCCTGTCCAAGCAGACCCCACTTATCTGCGGAGCAGTGAGTGGGCTCTGTTCCTTCATGGGTTAAAACACACAAGTGGAAGGGGCAGTGGCGGTGGATGGGTGGCAGGACGGGCGTCTCAGATGTCAGTGGGCAGTAGGTGTCATTTGGGTGCCATAGAGAAATCAGGGGCCACCTGACTCAGGGTGAGAATGATCACATCTTCTAGAATCAGTGTCCTCAGGTTTCTGCCAGGGAAAAACTGCCCAGGATCACACAGAGGATCGGAGACACAGAGGCCCTGAACTGGCACCTGTGAAATCAGCGGTGTGGGAGACCTTGGCCCCGGCCGCCCATGGGGCGTGTGAACCCTTCCTGGGCTGCGGGACCTGTCGCTCTGTGCACACACGGCCCGGTCCAGCCGTCCTGATCCGGCCCGCGGATCAATCCGTGGGTCTCACCTGGAGAGGGAACGGGGATGGTGGGCGGGGCAAGAGGAGAGAGAGACGGAGACAAGTTGAGGGCTTCTAATCAAGTCTCGTTTATTGATATAGGGCAGAGGGTTTTTATAAGCGGGGGGGGGGCGAAACATGGAGCTGGGCAGGGTAAGCACGTTGCGTGTCTGCTGATTGGCTAGAGAGCAGGATCTATCCAAATAAGGACAAGCTAGAGGCAGGAAGCTGTTGCTAGGTAGGGGTACGTGGTAGCCATGACTGGGCTCTTGTCATATCCGCTAAGTGCAGGAGAGGATCATGGGTAATGTAGGCTGACACACAGAATGCCCTCAGGCAGGAGGGGCGGGACGGCAGCAAAGCCTTGAGCCGCTCCCTACACGCTCCCTACACTGTCCCTGTCCGTGGCCTCTCAGCCAGGGTGTCTGGTCACCAGGCAAAAGGAGAGATGACTGCGCAAGATGCAGGGATCCCAGGGCACCAGGGCGAACTCGGAGTGGAAAGCAGGGCAGTGCTGGCACGGAGAGTGGGCCCGTGTGTGCCCTGACCCGGAGTCCCCCGCGTGCTGCTGTAAGATGCACTTTTAATGAGCACCTGTGCAATGTCTTCATTTCTGCTCTGTCTCAGCGCCGGTGTGATGACAGGTCTGTGCCCTGGACCAGAGCCACCAGGCTACCTGGTCATCAGCCATCTATACACACCTCGCCGGGAATGGGGTGCGACGGGCCAGGGCTGACTTTGTCCCTGGCTCCCCTGGGCGGCTCTACCAGTGGCCATGGTGCGGCCCAGCAGGCCCCTGGTCACGTTGCTCACGGTTATTTTCATGAATTTGTCACCGCCACAGGTGAGGGAGCGGCGCTCGGCCAGCTGTGTGTTCCTGTCCCTCTGGGAGGAGGGTGCAGCTGTGTGTAGAACCGAGGTGGGGAAGGTGCCGGGATTAGCTGCGGCTACAAGGCCCAAGCTCTGGCCTCAGCCTGCAGGGCTTTGTGCAGACAGGTCGTGCATATCATTAGGTGCATGCCTGTGAGCAGGTCAGCTTGCTATTGTAAAAGCTGATTTTTATAAAATCGGTATTTCTTTATTGACATATATAAAAATGAAATTTGCTTGGCCATGTTGATTTTGCAAATCCAATAATTTTAAGAACTTATTCATTCTAACAATTTTGAATATTATATATATTTTAAATTTATGTAACTGTATAATCGATAAATGATGGCAGTCTTTTCTTCCTTTGCTCTTACTGTTGTCTTTTTGAGACAGGGTCTTACTCTGCAGGCCACAATGGCCTTGAACCCAGTGTGGAGCCCAGGCTGGCCTCAAACTCATGACCTTGAAGTGATCATCCTGCCTCAGCCTCCCAAATGCTGGGATTACAGGCGTGTACCACCAAGCCTGGCTCGACTCTGTTCTTTTTATTGGGGTTCAATAGAAGAGCGATTTGCCATCCTGGCAGCCTCCAAGTGCACAGCTCGGACGTGTTGAGTACATTTGCTTCCGAGGCCTCCCAGGGCCCCACACACGCCCCCTGGTCTGTCTCCAGCCTTCGGAGCTAGGGTTCCACTCAGGCTCGGGCGTCTGCGCCCCGGGCGTGACGGCTCTGTCGCTCCTGCCCTCCCCGGTGTTTCGGTTTCGGCTCAGGTTGAATTGCTCACGTAGAAGTGGAGGGGTTTGTGTAAGACTCACCTGGGCTCAGTGATTTCCGGCGGGAACACTTTTAATTCTTGCTTTAATTTTTAAAAAGTTTTATGGCTGCTCCGTCTTCCTATATTTTCCCCTTGACTCAGCTTTGCTAAATTACAACTTTCCATGGAGTTGTCCCATTTCACCCAAGGGCTCAACTATTCTGTACATTTAAAATAATCCACTTAAACTCTGGGCTCCTGATCGATTTGCCTGTAATGCACCTCTGTAGTGTTGGGGGGTGATTTTTGGAAAGTATCTTCAAAGCCCCATCTTCTCTTGCAGGTGCTTTTCTGTTTTATTATTTCAATTCCGGATTCTGTGATTACCTTTGTTTGACCTCACCCTGTGACCTGGGATGCCGCGGCCTCTATGGGACACGAGGTGGGTCGGCCTGCTATTGGCTTCCGTCCTGAGCAAGCCGGTCCCGCAGCCCCATCCCCCAAGTCCAACCCGACCGAGGGGAGCGAACTGCGCCTGTGTCCCCATTGCTCGTGAAGAGCCGGCTTCGGTCCGGGGCTCCTGGCCACCCCTGGTCTGTTTTAGGCAGCCACCTTGGCTCTGAGCTCCTTAAAGGAGACGGGAAAGTGGACGCTTCTCCGGATGCTGGCCCCTGTAAGCTCAGGTCTCAGGGCCGTGTCCTGGGTGCCGGCTCACCTCAGCTCTGCCTTCATTTTCCTGACTAAGGACGCAGGCTCCGGGCTGGGAGTTTACTCGGAGCGAGCTGCAGAGCCATTTTGTGTGGGGCGTCATGTCGTGAGCGTCAGACTATTTTTAAAGTGTGATCAGATTTCGGCACGCTCTGTGCGAGGTGTCTCAGCGCTGGGCAGACGCGCAGATCCGGGAGGACAGCCCCCTGCCCTTCCTGGGGCCGCGCCTGCCGCCTAGGCGCAGGTGGGGAGACCTGTGAACCCCGGGAGCACACAGGCGGCTGGCACCGATGTTCCTTCCCCGGGGGGAAAACTGAAACCCAGCCACAGGCATTTTAAACAGAAAGGGGCCACTACAGAAAGGCCACCTTGTGCATTTTAATTTTTCCTTAGCGTCATACCAGGGACTCCTTTTCTGCCAATATTTAAAGCTTGCCCGTCTGTGTCATTCCACCACACAGATTTCTAATGCCGCCGCTCCTTTGTACCGCCCTTTGTTTTGTCCAGATATTCACTTTAGAACAGGAGGCGGGAACGCGGAGGGAGCGCAGCACCTTGGGCCCCACCCCAGCCGCCCCGTGATTAGCATCTCCTGTGACCTCGGGATATTTGTCACGGTCAGGGATCCAACTCTGAGGCCCACGTCCTCCGTCTTCACCTGCGTCCTCCCGCTTGGCTGTCGTGTGCTCTCGGCTGTGACGGGCCCGGGGTCCTGGTCTGCGCTCGGGCCGGGGCTGGCCTGCTGTTTCCGGCGTGCTCAGGCTGGGCTGTGGCTCTCGGCAGAAAGGCCTTTGTGTCCAGTGCCCTCTGCCACGGCCCGTCGGGGTCCCCCACTGTCCCCAGACACAGGTCCTGTGTTATGGGTCACAGCTGGGTGTCCCCCAAAGCCTCACGGGGAGTGGCTGGTGTAGGGGCTGACGGCCGCCAGGAGGCGGGCTCTGGTCGGAAGGGACCCTCGTCTCCCTCTCATCTCCTTCCTCCTGCCTGCTTCCTGTCCCCCACGGCGTGAGCAGCTGTCCTCCACCAGGCCCTCTGCACGTTGCCCTGCCTTGGAGCAGCTGACGAGGGACGGAAACGTGAGTCAGAATAAACCTCTTTTCCTCCGAGGTTGCCCCAGCCATGGGAAAAGTGGCTGAGGCACGCTGGTCTCCGCTGGGCAGTTCCTGTGCTGTGTCCACGTTATGAGACGGCAGGTCCAATCGCGAATTTTTTATTTTCTCTCTCACCCAGGCAATGTTTTTTGGTAACTTCTAAGAGTTTTCTGTTTGTAATTTGCCTCTAATCATTCTGATTTCGTTCTGCTGAGCTCAGCAAATCTGTCCCACGGGGCTCGTGGCTCAGGATTTATTGGGAACCTTTGTTGCTTAATAGGAGCCTTTTCAGTGAGGTGTGGGAAACAGCCTCCTCGTGCTATCAGGGTGAGGGTTTGATAAATATGTGACACATCCAAAGATTTATCCCAGTGTTCATATATCCTGCGTCCCGGCTTCATATTTTCCTGCAGACTGAGAAGGTGGAATCTCTATCTACCTGATAGTGGGCTTTTATCATTTTGCTACACTTTCAAATGTCTTTTGCTTTGTGAATTTTTTATACATTTCTGTTAAGCAAGTGTGGAGCAGCTGCAGATTTATTGCGATTTGTACCCTTTTCTCCGTCAAAACACCTGATTTTTCCGTTTAGGAGAATCTCTGCTTTGCGTGCCCCAGTGCTGTGATTCTCTCCAGGGTGACTGCTGGGCTTTTTCCGAGTTCCCCACTCTGATCTCTGCCTTCATCTGTGTCAGGCAGAGTACGCCTTCCTCCAGGGAAGCTCTGCAACCTTGGCACCCAGCCCTGCTGCCTGGTGTGGCCAGTGGAGCGGGTGCCCTCAGGGCCCCTTCTGCTCTGCTGCAGGCCTGGTGGCCTCCTCCTGGCCAGATGTCCACTCTCAGGGAAGCGGGGGCCAGGCTGGGAGGGTGGGAGGCGCCACAGCCTTGGCCCCTGGTGGCCTCTCTGCCGCTTTGGGTTGACATCTTCCTTCCAGGGTGCAGGGTTATGTTGGCTCTGGGTTTGGGTGAAGGTCCACCTCTCTCCTGTGGACCTGGGGGCAGTGGTGCTGCCCTCCCTGGCCTCCACCCACACCCCTCACAGCCTGACGGGGTGCTTGTCATGACCCCAAGGGATGACGGGGTCTGCAGGTTCTGCCCACCTTACAGGGGTTCTGGAAGTGCCCAGGTGGGGACTCGTGTCAGAAGGAAGCCGAAGCTGCAGATGCTTCAGTGGTGAGTGTGGAAAACCAGGGTCCTTGGGCGGCTTGTTAGAGACCTCAGAGCCGTGGATCTCAGACAACGCGATGGACCGCGGCCCGAGGAGACAGACGGCAGAGGCGAGGCTGCGTCGTCTGCTCCTCCTGTCCTGGGCTGGCCCAGCGCCAGGGCTCTGATTGTCTCGCTGGGGTGGGCCAGACCTCAGCTGGGCCCCCGGCGATAGTGCACACGGACACTGTCAAAGCAGAGCTAACCTGAGGGCCAGAGCCGGGTGCAGCTATGGTTCAGGGAGCCCCCAGGTCTGTCCCCAGCAGGACGGGGGGACACTGGAGGGCTGGCGAGCCGACAGGGAGGACAGAGCCAGATGAAAAGAGACAACAGGAAAGGGAAGAAGAGAAGGAGGTGGGGGTGGGAGAGGAGGGGACCATTGATGGCCCCTGAGCGCCTGGATCCCCAGCTCCCCAAGTCCCTCTGCCTCTCAGATTCCCAGGTTCCCCATCACCCTTCTATGTCAGCCTAACCCCACACTGGGCGTTGTCTTGGGGACAATTGACAGCCACCGAATGGTTTTGAGAGGCGCAGTGTGGCCGCGGGAGACAAGGTCTGGGGGTGCCCACAGGAAGCTGGCAGGGCACCCATGGGTTCTGGGGTCTCTGCACACCTGTGGATTTTTCCTTCAGCACCTCGGGGGGCTGTGTCCCCACTGGAGCCCTGGGTGCTGACCCGGGCTTTGACAGCCGGCCCAGCTGCACTGCTGGAGTGGCCCTAGCTCCGTCCCTGGCCAGCGGCAGCAGCTCTGCTGGAACTGGGTCCCCCTGGGGTCTGTGTCCCCTGCACACAGCACGTGGCCCCTCCCAGCTGGGGTCAGGCCAAAAGCCTGGTGCCCGGGGGCCTGGATGGTCCAAGTAGACTCGTCACCCCCGTGGAGGCCCTGCCCTGGTGCTTTGGGAAGCCCAGGAGCATGGTGGGGAGTGGGCCGCAGGGCCCCAGGCTGACGGCCGAGCGCTTGCAGAGTCCGGACTCATTTATGCGAACGGAGTCATGTCATAAAGTATTTAAACCACTGTAGCATTCTCCATATTTTATTTGTTCCTCTTGGAGCTTATGACAAATAGCTCGGATTTCATGAAATATATATTTTAAATGTCTTTGCCCACCAAAAGAGCAATTCCCTAGCATGTTAATTAGACAGGGGAGATGGCTCAGGAGCATATTTATAATGTGCCTTATTAATCATTGGTGGTTTCCAAGAAAATAATTATGTTGGACAAATGATAATATTTTGCTCTTATAACTGTGTGTCTACATTTATTTAAAACTCTTGGTTTTCCCATTTGGCATTCGATTAATTATTTTTCTTGGGGTGACAGATCGTTTGCATCTTCTGTAGACAGCTTTTGTGATGCAGCCTCACTCCAGGGACGGTTTTTGAGTCGTGTCCAGGACCTGTGACTGGAGGAGGCTGTGACCATACTGCACACTGTGTGGGGTCTGGCTTGGGGCAGATGCCCTGTGGTCAGCCACACAGGGTCGTGGGGTCCCGGGGCCCCTGCAGCTGCCATGGGAGGATGGGGTGATGCTGCCCCCTTTCCAGGGTTGCTGAGGACAGAGGAGCCTTGAGCCTGGGATGGGCTGGCGACCCCAGGCTGGCCTTAGTCTCCTGGTCCAGACACTCCAGGACCTAGGCCTGGGTTCTTGCTGTATCTGCTGTTCCACTTCTCCCCGCCTGCACCCCAGTCCTAACCCGGGCACTTCTGGGTCCCCACCTGCCATTCCAGGCCTGTGAGCCTCATCCTGCTGCTCCACTGCAGCAGTGCTCTCTACCGCCTGGCCCTGCCACCTCCTCCACCCTTGCTGTCCGCTCAGGCTCCTGGGGGAGGCCAGGAAGGCAGTGAGGGGTCCCTCAGAGGCCTCGCGGCCCCCACACCCCCCGTCATCCACGGCTTGTGACCCTCGTCCTCTAAAGACTGATCCTCAGGCTGCTGAGACGGGAAGGAGAGCTGACAGCTGAGGAGTTTTGGTCCCGAGATGGGACCGCGGGAGACCTGGCAGATCCAAGCCATGCAGGTAGACAGGGAAGTGGGGACCCAGGAGGACAGGCGGGCACTGACTCGAGCCTGCTGGGGAGCAGTAAGGGAAATGGCCTCTTCCTGCTGCCCCTTGTCTGGTGCCCAGGGGGACGGATCTCCCTCCTGGACCCTTTGGAGCTCTGACCAGGGCTCAGGGCATGAGCAGCCAACGCAGTTGTCTTGCTCCAGACACTGAGTAGGTGCTGTGTTCTCGTGCCCCTGGGTCTGCAGGGATGGCAGCCAAGGCCAAGTGGATGCCCAGGCCCGGGCTGCCTTTCTTGGTTCCCTGTGGGAAAGACAGGACCACGCTCCGCTCGGCTCTGCTATAGCAGCAGCTGTGAGTGACGCAGCGTGGGGAGCGTGGCTTCCTCGGGGCCGCAGGTGAAGCTGTCAGCCGAGACTCCAAGCCCCGGGGAGAAGGCAGCTTACAGAGATGCAGTGGGGTTGGAAACCAGCCTCACGCCCGATGCTGTGGCCAGGTGTCACTGACGGGAGATCACTGCCGGAAGGGAGGATGCAGATCGATGGCCCAGCTGCTCTTGTCAGAGGAGAGCGATCCACATGGCTCCCGTCGTGAAACAGATGAGAAATGGAGGAGAGGAGGTTGGTGCAGAGTTGCGTGGAAACAAACAGGAAATGGAGATGCCTCAGACCCACGATGGCCTGGGAGGGGGACAGAAGGGCGAGGAAGAGCCTGCGAAGAGCGTGAGCCTTGTTCTCTCCAGAGGGCCAGCGATGCTGCAGGCGCTGTGTGCCAGGCTCGGGTGAGACTCCTTTAGTCCACATGGTCCACAAGGTGGGCAGCAGGTGACCTGCCAGGGAGAGGCCAAAGCCAGCCCCACGGCTCGGCCCTGCGTGGGGCCTCTTCCCGTTGAGACTGGGGGGGGTCTGGTGCTGCAGGTCCTCACCCTGTCACCTCAGGTCTTTGCTAGGAAGACTTTGGTCCACAATCCAAGCATCCCTTATTCTTGTGTCAAACAGACTGAGACCCCTTGGGTTTTCCAATCTGACAGGGATCTTTCTAGAACATGCCTTGGAAATCACCTCCTGTGTCATCTCTTTGTCACAGGACACACACAGGCCTGGGCCTTAGCAAAGATCATGACTCTGTGGATTCCACTTGTAAATTCCTTTAGGCACACCTCTGCTTTCTACTTGGGAGGAGATGCACACAGACCTGAATGCATGTGGGTGCCTGTGCTGGTGAGAGCCCTGGCGGCCCCAGGCCTCTGGAAAGACCATGCTGATTTAAAAATGAATTTCCTGTCGGCTATGGAATGATGCTTCTGTTTGCTCTTTTCTGTTGCCATGGATACTCTGGAAAAGCTCCAGTGATCCCAGGGCTAAGTGTCCATCTTCATCAATGCAAGAGCTACTGGGCCCTCCCCTGGGACATAGCTCTTCCAGGACAGCACTGCTTTTCTGAGGAAGGGACACCCCACACGCTGTGTGCACACAGGGCTGGTGCCGAGCACAGGTGAGCGTCGGGATAGCCGCCAGGTTTAGACCAAGGCTGCCGGAAACCAGGCCGGGGAAGCAGCTCCACAGCCAGGTGGTACTCCTTGCTCCCTGCTGCCTCGCTCTGTCAGGATGCTGCGCCGATGGGGCGGCTAGACGGCGAAGGATGGATGGATGGATGAGTGGGTCGATCGGAGGTGGCTGAGCAGGTGGATGGGCGGGTAGGTGTGTGGGTGAATGGTTGGATAGATGGATGAGTTGATGGATGATGATAGATGGATGGGTGGAGAGACAGTTGGATGGATGGGTGTATGGATAGATGGACAAACCAGATGAGCCTGATTCTTGGGGAATTTTGAGGTGGTCAGCATTTGCACCATCCAGGGCAGGGAAAGCTGCAGCAGGCGTGGAGACCCCTGTACGTGTTCTCTCCTTGACGGCCCACCCCACCCCAGCTCTAAGGAAGTGGCCTGTTGCTCCTGGCACTGATGATGTCAGCCTGTGAGGAGGAGGAAGGCTGAGCAGCCCTCTCCTAAACATTGGCACTGAGCCTGAAACCCAGCTTTTGGAGTCAAAGCTGGAACAGCAGCTTAAAGCTAGTGCGCCTCGATTTACCTGGGCTGAACACTTGAGAGAGGAGAGGACACGCCCCGAGTTGAAGGGCAGTTTCATCCGGCGAGAAGGCAGTGAGCTGGGCTCGGGCTTTGGTTGGGAGCCAGAGAGGCAGACACAGCCAGGAGCCGGAGGCGCGTGTGTGTGAGTGTGCATGCGTGTGAGGGAGGGAGGCTGAGGCCTCACTCACCGTCTAGAGCGGTTCTTCTGGAGTTAGCTGCTCAACATTAAATAATTAGCACATAATCATCTCAACTGATACAGAAGAATTGTTGACAAAATCTGGCATCCATCCATAATTAAAACGGGAAATAAACCCAGCAACTCGGGAATGAAAAGAAACTTCCTTAAATGCTAAATACCACTGCCTTGGTCATCCTGGGCTGCCAGACCACCAGGCCGCAGCCTGGGTTGGTTTCTCAAATCCCAGAGGACGGAAGTCCAAGGTCAGGGTGCTGGCCAGGCTGGCAGGGTGGGCCCTGGTCCTGGCTTACAGTCAGTCAGCCACCTTCTCCCTGCGTCTTTACATGACTTTTCCTCTGTGTGCCTAAAGAGACAAAGACAGACACAGGGAGAGAGAGGGAGAGACTGACACAGAGAAAGATAGAGACAGACAGATGTGGGCTCTTTGCCATCTCCACCTCTGATGAGGATAGCGCCCTGGTCACCAGGGGTTGCATTTTAACCCCTCCAGAAAGGACCCATCTCAGTGGCCTTATTAGGGTTTAGGCCATCAATGTTGGAATTTGGGGGCAGGACCTAGTCAGTCCATAGCAGACTTCTCCAAAAGTCCTGAGCAGCACAAGGAAAGAACTGAGATGGCGGAAAGGAGAAAAGAAGGCGAAAGATTATGTATGTACAAGACATGATTGTGCTACTGACCTCTGTTAGTGCATCAAAAAGAGCAGTCTGCACTTTTGTTCTTTGACCCCGCTTTCGTGCCTGTGTCTCAGGGTCTGAGCGACTACTTTGAAGACAACGGTATGTAGTATATTAACTGTTGTTCATCTCCTATTATTTTGTTTTGAAATTCTGTAGCATTGTTTTTAGTCTTTGTTCATTAAAAAAAAAAAATGTCCCAAGCAGCCTGGTAGCTGATGGAGGACAGACAGACGCCTGCCCTGTGGATGCCCTGGCAAGCTTGGAGTGGGGCGGAGGGGCTCTGCACCCTTCTCTCACCCAGGCAGTGGGTGGGCGCAGCTGCGAGCACAGTGAGGGGCGAATCCAGGCTCACAGAGGCCTCCTGGGCCTGTCGGGGACCCCCGACCCCCACACTTGCGTGGATCTGCAGACCCTGCCCTGTTTTGCTTCCCCAGATCCTGCTCTGGGGTGAGACCAAGTGGCCTCTGGTGGGAGCCACTGGGGTTCTCTCTGAGTCTGGAGGTGGCCAGGGCTGGCCTGTGTGTCCCCAGTAGAGGCCATGTCCCTCTCGGTGACTCTCCCTAAGTGGATTCCATGTTATCCTCGGGGTGTGTCTGAGGTGCTTCCTGGGCTCCTGGTTCTCCATGGCCCGGGTCCTTGTCGCCGTCTGCAGCTGTGGCCAGAGGAGGCCCCAGGCTCTGGACACAGGCCATCGCCATGTGGGACAGAGGGTAGCGTCCCTCCCTGTGGTGGCCCGGTATGGGGCAGGTGCAGGACAGCAGCCAGACACTCTGTAACCTGGACATTCACGTCCACACCAGATGCTCCAGGCTGCCTGGCCACATGGGGAGCCTGCCACAAGGTCCCGTCTGTCACCTTCCTGCTCACCTTGCCCGATTCCCGTTTCCTATGAAAGTGGCTTCCCAACACCGTTGCCCTGGAACTAATTATAGCACAGATTGTGTGGGGAGTTTGTGGCCCGTACCGTGGCAACCAGATTAAGCAATTAACCTTGATGTCACTGTAATTATTAAGATACGTTAGCAAAATGAGCTAATTTCCCCACAGGATGTTGAACCGAAATCAACTTCCACTCTCTTTAAGATGCCAAAGTAGGAAATGTTAATGGAAAATTACGCTTGGATGTTTAATAAATCTCCCGGGCCCATGGCTCCTTGTCATCCTGGGCTGTGGCGTGACTTGGAGGTGCCTGCTGGCTGGCACGGAGTAGCAGGTGGCCCAGGGTAGGCTGAGTCCATGGAGTTTTCAGCATGGTGCCACCCCAGGGCCAAGGAAGGGGCTGAGGAGAGGGCCTGGCCTGGCATTGCAGCTTCCAGGCAAGGTGGACAGGACTCTACAGATCATGCGTCGGGCCGGGTGGGCATCTGGGCCCCAGCCCGATACCCTGGTTCCTGCTTCCTGGGGCAGGGAGCAGGGGCCCCAGCAGGGCTGGAGGTGCAGGCTCACTCTCACCTCCATGGCAGCCTGTGTCCCCAGGCCATTTCTGGGCACAGGAGGTGTCTGGGACGTGGCCAGGGGCTGTGCCCTTCACCCACACAGAGGCTGAGGACTCTGCGCCCTTGGCCACATCCTGCAGGGAGGGCCAGGCAGGCAGCTGGTTTTGCCTTCCCTCTGCCAGGACTCACTCTGGACTGAGCCAGCAGGCTGTCCAGGCTGCTGCCTCCACCTGTGTGGACATCAGTCACCTCCCTGTTATGCACTTCTGCCCCGTCCAGCATGTATACTGCGGTCACCATGGGAATCACATGTGAGCCAGCCCATCACATGTCACAGCAGAAGGCTTGGTCCCTGTCTCTGTGCCAGTCCTGAGCTCCATCCTCACTACCACTTCCTGGCTGTGGTGGCTGTGGTGGCCCCTTCCCACTGTTGCAAGGTGATGATGGTGCAGGTGACCTGGCTGCCCTGAGGCTCAGCAGGGTCAGAAAAGTGCCCACCTTGTGGGGAGCGGAGCTGTCTCCAACCTTGGGCTCGTTCCACGGGACCCGCTCAAGGTGTGAGAACCCCGTTCCCCCAGAACCGACTCAGCACTGTGAGGCCGCCTGCTGGGTCTCTGGTTCTGTGGGCGAGGCTGATGTTCCTGACCATCCTGGGCCCCAGCCTGAACCTCTCCTTGCCCCTGGTCTGGCCCGGACAGGACGCTTTCTATCTGCGCAGCCACATTGGGCCACCGCGCAGTGGGGGTCTCCAGCCCAGGGCCATTCTGGTCTCTGGGTGTCTGTCTGCACGTGTACTTTGCAGACCCTGCTGTGTTTGCTCTTGTGTCCCCTGAACCACTGGCTCGGGAGCCAGGGGCACTGCTGGCGACCTGGCCGGGTGGCTGGTACAGGCAGGGGCTTAGGCAGGTCCTCCCTGTAGTAGGCCAGGCCTGGGGGCTTCTCATGGGCTGGGTTTGCACTAAGGAGAAGGACAAAGGACCCTCTGTGTGGGCCCCTCACGCTGTCTGTCCATGCTCCTGGCCGCACTGTGCCAAGGCACCCAGGTCCTGGCGAGCGATTTCCACAGGCCATGCACAGGCCTCGTCCTCTGCGCAGATCCACGCGTCCACCCTGCGAGGGCACTCCAGGGGTTGGCGCCTGCGGTGTCCTGAAGGTCCACCTTCTCTGAGCCTGCTGTTCGCACACCCTGTGTCTCCTCGTGGACAGTGGGTCCAGATTCTTTTACAGCCCCATTTTATTAGCTCATTATGCTGCTTTTGACCTCAGGAGCTTTTTTTATTGAAACTTTAAATAATTTCTCACTGCTTAAATCAAAGATGTGTGGAGTCCATAAACGTATGAAATGCAGCTCTTGGCTTTACACTGGCCACGTTCACCCCAGGGCTGCCTGGACAGTCACCTGGCGGTCACTGTCACTCCCACAGCACCAAGACCTTCACTGCCTTTGCCTGCTCCCGTCCTCCTGGGCTCTTCTCGGCAGGCGGGGCAGGCCTGGCCAGATCCCAGGGCATCTGTGGCCCCTGCCTCTCTGTCCCTGAGTAGACACTGGGCTCCTGGTCCTGCAGCTTGGGGTTCACAGCACCTGGTACACAGCTGGTACCTAAGAAGTGTCTGTAGGATGCAGCTGAAGCAGTGTTGGGAGGCGACAGCCCCGCCCTGTCCCCAGTGCGTCCTACACACATCAGCTCGTCACTCAGTCCACGCCTCGGTACCCAGCGAGTCTTGGGGGCCGAGTCTGTCAGCCCTGCATGGAGTCCAGGGTTTGGCCCCTGCTGTGGCTCCCTCTGGACAGTACCACCGAGGCTGCTGGCTGGAGCCTGGCCTGATGGTGGGGACAGGAGCATGGTGACCCCCTGGGCACATGGAGACCAGTGTGGAGGTGCCATTCACCCAGCCTTGACATTGGCCCCTGCACTCACAGTCCATGGGGCAGCCACAGAGTTCTCAGCTGTGGGGGTTGGAGGAGCCCGGTATGACCCCTCCTGGGCTCTGAGAGTCTCTCCAGGCTCCTCCCCATGGTTCACCCTGTGTCTCCACCTGGATGATGGTGACAGGTCCTCACGAAGGGCGGGAAGACAGACACACAGGTCACCCAGCCTGTGGTGATGGTGCTGCGGGTGTCATGGTTTATGTCAGTGGCTCCCAAGCCTCATGCCTTTGCATTGTGCATTTGTGACTGGTTCCTTGTCTAGCCCTTGGATTGGCCGTGTGAGTGCTACTCTGGCCTAGGGGTGGAGCCAGGATGTTATGTAATGGCAGGAAGAAGGTGTGTCTTTCTTTCTCGAAGTTAGTCTTGCTGTTTGCAGCCACCACGAACTGTGGCCCTGCCATGCCACCCGGCCGTGGAGCCAACTGAATATGCACTGAAAACTCCAAAAACTGTAAGAAATAAACCTTTCCTTTCCCAACTTTGGGCATCAGATATTTTGTCTGAGCAACCAGTATAAAGTAACTAAGACATCTTCCTGAGTTGTTTTCCAGACGCCCAAGGTGAGACCACACCTAGGTAATAGAGTGGAGTCTGATGCCGGCCCATGTGGACTGAAGGAGAGGGGCTGGGTCAGGAGGGTCCAGCACAGAGCCCACTGCCTGCCAGGAGCTGGGCTGGATGCCCTGGCCTGGGCAGTACCCAGGAGGCAGTAGGTCTTCCTGCCACCACAGTGAAGTCTCCCAGGGCCGCCACCCCTCCTGCTGTGGCGATGCCAGGGCCCCCCATTTTAGTGTGCATGCTTCATGGTTATTACCAAGCCCCAGGAGACTCAGGGAGGTGGTGTCATGGCTCTCATAGTTCAGCGTGCAGGTCACCTACCACTGCCTATGTGACCCTGGCTCCCACCAGGATCCCGGGGGAGGGGACCTGGGGGATCCTTGCACTAGCTCCTGTTCCCTCCCTGAGGTGCCATCCCACCTGTATAGGGCCTGCTGACACCCACAGTCTGGAGCTAAATGGCTGGAGCAGGGGACCCTGAGAGGACAGGAGTGAAGGGGTGGGGGACAGGGCCAGCTGGCATGAGGTGACCCCAGGCACGTTTCTCTTGTGTTGCTTACATCGGTGGGTGTCAGAACCCCCAGGGCAGTGCTCACCACACCTGGCACACACATTGCCCTCAGGGGCTCAATGAGTCTGTGGCATTGAGTTGAAGGGGTGCTGGATGGGACAGAAGGAAAAGGGGCTACAAGTCACTGAGACCCCAAGGGGTCTTATAGGTGCAGCTGAGGACCAGGGTGAGGGCCACCCATGTGGGGGTCAGGGATGGCTCAGTGCCCAAGTGTTCCTGGGACCCTACTTCTCAGCTTGGCACAGCTGGCCTGGGAGGGAGAGGCATTCAGATGCCTGCAGCTTGGACCTTCTTGCTGGGGAGCCCCTGGCTGCCGTGGCAAAGGCAACAGGCAGAGCAGTGTCCACCATGCTACGGTAGCTCCGGGAGCTGAGGGATAGGTCAGCCCCGACTTGGTGATCACACTAGTGGACAGCCACATTGATGGTGCGCTTCCACGAGAGAGGAACCAGCACAAGGGATTTTTGATTTCTTGCCTAATTTTAGCTTGTAGGACCCAGGCTTGCGGGGCCAGTAACAACAGCCTTTGCAGCAGAGCACACTGTGTTCCGGGAATCGCACAAATGTCCCGCTCATCCATCCCAACCACGCCCATGTGCAGGTTAGAGGCGGCCACGTGAAGAGGCTCCCAGAGAGACCTCAGCAGTGCAGCTGTTACTCCTTCGGTGCCGTAAGCCGGTGAAGAGGACATTGAGGGTGACGACAGTGACGGGGTGGTGTGGCGTTGGGACTGTGGCAGTGGTGATGATCCAGAAAGGATGAAAATGATGCCATGGTGATGATGGTGATGGAGCAAATGCGATGGATGGTAGTGATGGAGATAAGGGTAATGATGTGGTGGAGCTGCCGCTTCCAGTCAGAGTGGTGGTGATGGTGGTGGTGATGGTGATGGTGGTGGTGATGGTGGTGATGGTGGTGGTGATGGTGGTGGTGGTGGTGGTGGTGGTGGTGGTGGTGGTGGTGGTGGTGGTGGTGGTGGTGATGGTGGTGATGGTGATGGTGGTGGTGATGGTGGTGACAATGGTGATGGTGGTGATGGTGACAATTATAGCAGGAACCTATATCATGGGCAGTGGAAAACAGATCTCCTTGAGGAAACCAGAGGCTTTGCAGGGCGCTAGAAGACAGACATCAGTACTTCTCAAAACTACCAGCAATAATGGGCTCCTAAATCCACACTCATAAATACAGGAGACTCAATAAATATAAAATTCCATTTATGATCAGAAATTGCTTTCTCAGAAATTGCTCATGCAGGGTGTTTGGAGGGAATCTTTTTTCCTCTTGCTGGGTCTGGACACACATTTTAGTAGCTCTCTTCTGGGTACCCAGACGCCTGGCCTCGTGAGCACAGAAGCATGGCCCAGTACATGGCTGCACAGTGGCTGTGGCAGCAGGCAGGGACTGCAACCTAACAGTGGGTCACAGTGCCTTGTCCTGACCTAGCAACGACCCAGCACACACTGCTTGAGTCCTGATTTCTGGTGTTTTATTTTCTGAAGCTAAAAGCATGTATATTTACATGGAAATTATGAGATATATAAACAATTATTTAAAGAGAAGTGAAAATAGCAACATAGAAAATAACTGCTTCCTGACTTTAAGATGCCCGCACCATGAGTCTCTGGGAGTGTAATTATGCTTGCACAGATTTTGTAGCTACTGTCAAGTACATCTATGAGGAACACTATTTTTAAAGACTTTATAATGCAGCAATAAAATTTTGGCTTCAGGCTAAAATATTATGGATCAGGGTGTCAGCTCAGGAGCTAATAATGTGATAGCCTTTCAATTAACGGCACCAGTGTAAACCGTAAATGGAGATTAATGTCCAGGTAGGCACCCTGGCAACTGCAAATTTTTCCATCCCCAAAGTCGGTGTGAGCTAAATCAAGAAATTCCGAATGGTATCAGACGTCTCTTTCATCCAAGCACCAGCTTCTTTTGCAGAGCCCGAGCTCTGCTTGTCTCCCGTCCTGAACTCTGATGGCCCCAGGGTCCCCGGGAGCTGACCTCCTCTTTCCCGTCCTGGTCCAGCTATACTGGCCTCTTCCCCATGCTGCCTGACCCAGGGTTCTCAGGACGTGGACATTATCAGCTCCTGAGAGGCCCACGCTTGGGTCCAGACCGGGGGCGGCCTTCTCAGTGTCACCCTCAGGCTCCTCTCCTGGGTTCGGCCCACCTGGTTGCACTGTGTTGACTTGGATTTGAAATCTGTCTCCCATCCACAAACGTCAGCCTGTCCTAGTCCATTTGGGCAGCTATAATAACATACCTGAGACCTGGTGACCTATAGAGCACAGGAATTTATCACCTACAGTTCTGGAGTCAGGGCCTGGCAGGCTCAGGGTCGAGTGAGAGCTGCATTCTTCCTTCAAGACAACGCCTCGTGCTGAGTCTCCTCAGCGGATGAAAGTCGGACCCTCACAGGGCAGGAGCAGAGACAAGAGACTTGGCGCCGTGCCGCATGAGGCTTCATTCACACAGGCCTCACTCCCACCCACGAGGGGGCCCCGCAGGCCTCACCACTCTCTGGGCCTCCCTCCCAATCCATCTCGCTGACCACTGGGAGCCGTCTCTGTAGCAGCTGCCCTCATACCCCAGCATAGCTCGGTGACCCCAAGGGCCAGCAGTGTCCCTGACTCAGGGTGTGCCCCAAGCTTTTCCCACCAAGGGGAACTTCCCGCTCCACACACTCTCTGGATCTAACGGCCCGGCCCCACAGCACCGGCCCCGCACTGCACACGGATTCTGGATTCACCCTGGCCACGGCCTCTTCCTCTGCTCTCATGGACCCTGGCTGCACCAGAGACTCTGTGGGTGTTTCCTTCTTTCCCTGCCTTAAATTTGTACTTTTACTAGCAGCTGTCTGCAGCACTAACTGATCGCATTCCTGCTGGGGACTTGGTGCTGACCTATCACGGATCTGCTCCCACCCCTTTCCCCGCCCTTGCTCCTCCTCTTCCCCTCTGATCCCTTTCATTTGCAAAGGATCCATTTCCCTATTATCTACCTTTTGTTTTGCTCTTTATTTATACTTGGGGTTTCTCATATAAGAGAAAACGTGCTATTTATGCACGTGTGTCTATTTATTTCACTTCACGTTATGGTCTCAAGGCGGGTATTTGTGAGGCTACATTCTGACGTCCACTCTGAATGCCTAGGACGTGCTGGGGTCATGTGACTCTATTGCATCCTATGGCTTTATTGCTGCTTTGCTATTAGAGCTTCCAACATTTGTGTAATTAGAACTTTGGTTAAGCTGGGAGACAATTCTATTTTAGTATCGGCGTTTACAAACCTGTTTGTCTCATTCTGTACTGTGCCCCACCTCGAGGTGTCTGCACCGGTTCTCTTTGGATCAATAGGAACGTGCACCTGGGTACCTTCCCCCAGGAGGACACTGAGCAGAGGGTCACTTGTGTGCTCAGGTGACTCACGGGCATCGGACTCATGGTTACTGCTGCCTCTTGGCTGAGAAGGTGAAGGTTGAAGATTCGACCCCGGGACCGGGATCTGCGTGCTGTGGTCCAGGCCGTCAGGAAATCGGGTTGGGCGTCTTCCTTGGAAAGTAGTGTGTTCCTTTCAGCAGCGGGAGTCTGTTCTTGGAATAAAAGAAATCACACTTTGTGTCTCAGTATTGATCTCACTTATTTTTGCCTGAAAGAGAACAAATCCTTCCATTTTTGTGCCAGGGAGCTGTCTCGTCCTTTTGATTTTAGCTGTTGCTGCCTTTCTTAGCGTGCCTTCTCTGTAACTGCCCAAGCTATGCACTTGCAGCCTGACCTCTCCCAAGATTTCACGATGTGGACGCCTTTCAGGAGGAGAGGAAGATCGCAAGGGGCAGCATGCACCAGCAAAGTGCCAAACCAGGGCGGAAGTGGGCGGGAGTGGACGCCATCCGGCCACCTCAGTTCACTGCCTGCTGGGCGTAGACGCCAGACTTGAAACAGACACAGCAGGAGCACAGAAGGCCTGCAGGGCACACGCTGAGCGTTACTGCTGCGGTTTTACCTGTGGAGCAGCACGGAATCATCCGAGGGTAGATTCTGGTCAGACAGTGAGGACAGGACCTCTGACACTGTGCTCTCCATGGGGGGACAGCAGACAACAGAGCCACACTCAGGACAGCTCCGAAGACTCAGGCCTCAGCAGTCACAGCGCAGGAGCTCTGTCCTCACAGTCAGGGCTGGGGCACGGTCTGCAGAAAGAGCTAGAAAAAACAATCCAGGGAGATACTGCTATAGGGTTAAACCAGGAGAATTTGGGTAGTTAAATATGCTAGACTAACCCCAAGGAGGCAAGAGGGGAAGAAGGGTCAAAACCTAACTAGGACAGACATCAAGCACATGGCACGGTGACGGACTTAAACGCCGGCCTAGCAAGAAGAGTGCAGGCTGTAGACACTGCACACAGAAGGCAGAGAGAGCCAGGCAGTGAGACACGACAGGGGACAAGCCAGGGAAGGGGTGGCAAGATGTCACACATGCCCGGCAGGAGGAGGTGGGGAGACACTCAGGTCCCCCGACAGAACAGTCCACTGGGAGTGTTACTGGTGTGGGCAGCTAATAACAGGGTGTTAACCCACATCTGTAAAATGGACAGGCATTCGGGGGTGTTCAGGGAGGAACAGACACACTTATAATCATAGCTGAAGAGTGGTGGCCTTTTGTCGTTAGTGGGACACTCTGATATGGAAGACAGTAAGCATGTGCAGAAGCTGAGCACAGAATCAACCAACTGATGCCCAGGGTACCTCGGTTCACGAACGCCTCCGCCTGAGAACCATGTAGAAGTGTTTGGCAAAATTTTGTTTCCATTCACGAACTCCTCATCCCGGGACGAACACGACCATGGCCACCTTCCCCAGAATTGTGAAAAGCATTAAGTTGGTGACCAGGGCACCCCTGTGACTGGCACTGTTGATGTGACAGCCAGGGATGGAGGACACCTGTGGGGACAGACCGGAGGCCAGGTCACGAGTGCATCCTGGTGCGGTTCAAGGCACAATAAATGGCATCAAAATAGTTATCCATAAAAACCCGCTATCGAAAAAAATCACTAAATATTTGCAAATTAATAAACATTCACCAGGAGCTTGTGAATCAAAGTAGAATCAGAAAATATATTTAAAGCAATTGTAATATTTTGAATAGTGATGAAAACACAACAAATTCTTATTTCTGGTTTGCAACTGAGATAGTGCCTGGCAAGACAGTCGCAGCTCTAGTACTGGTGCTGTTGGAGAAGAGGGTGTAAGTCACAGGATTTAAGCTCGCACTTGAAGAAACTGAAGAAAAGAGAGTTTGCACCACAGCAGAGCAAAAGTGGTAACAGAGAGCAGAGATTAGTGAAAACCAGAATTAAAAAATGGGCAATGTCAACGGCTGCTTCTTTAAAAGGGTGAAGTGTATGAATTCCTGGAGAGGTGGGGGAGAGAGAGAGAACCAGAATTCAAATGAGAAGCAAAAGGGAAGACTGTCCTGTGCTACAGGTACAGTGCAAACAGCTTTCTTCTACCGATTCCAGCCCTTAGATGCCAGGGGCAGGTTCCTTGAGAAGCACACAGAGCCCAAACTGTCACACGACAAAAAGAGAAAATGGGAACAGTATCACCTCAGTGAAAGAAACCGCAGTGTAAAACCTGAATCACCCAAACAACTCATGAAGAGAGTTCCAGCTGTGGAGTCTCTGGCGAACCCCACCCCACGCCTCGGGGAGAACAGACACCAGAGCCGATCTCTCCCAGGGGCACTAGACTGCCGTCCCCTTCCAGAGCCCAGGAGGATGGTGTCACGTCACTCGGGAGACACAGCCACGAGACACAAACCTCAGACCGCGCCTCTGGTGAGCAGAGGCCACCTCTGCCTGTCACGGGGCCCTGCTGGCTCTAACAGTGCCACCCCTGCCACTCACAAGAGAAAGGGAAAAGCACACTGTGCAGTGGTCTCAGGGGACGAGGGCACACGGCTGTCTCCGTGCAGGGCACGCCTGGCTGTCGCCCGGAGGGTGTCCCTCTCCAGGGAACGCTGGACCTGAAGCCTGTCTGATTGCCGATGGTCACCGCGGTCCAGTGCGACCGTCTTCCCATGATTCTGTCCTTGAGGCGCTGGGGGCGTCGTACGAAGCACCCTTTCCTTTTGGTTTCTGCTTGCTGTGCCCTGTCCCCTGGGCAGTGGCTGAAGCGGGGTAAACCCAGGCTTTCTGGTGCCGAGCTGGGAGTCAGCGTGTTCACAGGACCACTGCCGGGAGCCTCTTAGCCACCGGGCGAGGTGAAGGGAGAAGGGTCCAAGTGCTGGAGACTGCTCCGCCCTGACGCCATCTGGCTGCGGAGAAACCGGAAGGCAATGAGGGCAGAGAACTCAGGCCGGACTCGGGCGCCTGGGCTGCGATGCCCTTCTGCAGCTGGAGCTGGCCTGCGAAGGAGCGCAAGGGGGAGGCTCTGCCCGTCTGCTCTGCTCTGCACCTGGACAGGGGCGGGGCCTGTGCTGATCCTGAAGACCCCTCCCCGGTCCCCGATCCTGCTCCCTCCCGGCTCAGCCCGGGACTCTGGCGCGTGTGGAAGATGGTCCGTTTCTCTGAGGACACATTAAAGGTCTGCCGTGCGAGCTGCCTGAATGCTTAGCTCTGTCACCGTGGACCGTCAGGCTCTGCGGCCCTACTTTGAACCTCTGCTCTCTGAGTTCCAGCAAACAGATCCATCGAAGGGTATGTGGGGCCCTTAAGGCCCTCCTGGGCATGATGGCTGTGGCTGCACCCGCTGTCTGTGTGACTGACGTCAACCGCTACCCCTTCCCACGCCAAGGCCCCGGGGAGTGCACCGGACCCCGGCCGGTCTCCTACACTGCGCAGGGCTGAGGTGCGGGGCACCCGGAGGGCTCAGAGGCTGTGACTGTCTTCCTTTGGGGAAAGCAGACCCCTCAGCAGGGCCAAGCTGTCTCAAAGGACCAGAGGCCAGAGCTGTGGGGGGCCAGGCTCCTTGTTAGACCCTGTAAGTGGCACCCCAAGGGGGTGGCACTCAAAGCCCGGCCCCCAGCAGGGATGTTAGGGGCCCAAGTTACTGGTGTGATTGGGGTTGGCCAGGATTGTTCTTCTCTGGGTTAAACATTCTAATTAATGTGTGATTTCATAGCAGAGGTAAATGGGCCGTCCTGCTGGGAAAGCTGGAGGAAGAAAAGGAACTTTTTCTCGTGTTTCGGAGGAAAGGGGATTTGTGCAGACTTGGCTCGGGAAAGGGTATTTCAGGGTGTAGAAAGGATGAGGGCGGCGAGGCTGGTGGGGAGACCCTCACCCCGTCTCCATTCTCAGGTTGGGGGAGTGCTGATCTACTCCTGGCTCTGTACACTCATAAACAGAATGGGGACAGGTGGCCGCCTGTGGCTGGCGACACGAGGTCTCCCGTGTGGCTTCTTTCCCCCTGTGACATTCTCCAGCCCGCTGGGCAGGTGTCAGGTTTCCCTCCTTCTGTTGCTGGAAGTTTCTGAGTGGCTGGAGTGCACCGGCTTCTCTGCCCGCCTCCTGGCGGAGTTGCACTGTGCCCGGCAGTGGCCACAGGGCAGAGCGTCCATGTGACGTCCTTGTGCCATACCGGTGTTGACCTGTGCACCGTCCTTTGGGCCTTGCGACTTGGTGATCCGATTGGTTTGAGGGCCACGTGAACCTCCCTGCACGGATCCGACAGCTTTTCTGCCTTTGCCTTGGGGAACACAGGCTGCGGGCGCTGCTCTTAGAGCCCCTTCTCTCTGGCCTGCAGATGTGCCTCTGCGGGCGCTGCTCTTAGAGCCCCTTCTCTCTGGCCTGCAGATGTGCCTCTGCGGGCGCTGCTCTTAGAGCCCCTTCTCTCTGGCCTGCAGATGTGCCTCTGCGGGCGCTGCTCTTAGAGCCCCTTCTCTCTGGCCTGCAGATG